>JACN01042399.1:0-15296 GCA_000787155.1 Scartelaos histophorus | reverse complement strand
GATTTGGGGCTATACAAAAATAAATTGTCTAATTTGGATGCACACTTATTAATTAAATTAAATTCATTAAATTCAATGTGTTTAAATAAAGGAATAAAATGAAACCATGTGTATTGTAATTAATAATGTAACTTAATTCAGTGTGAAATGTAACAAAAAATAAACAAAGAAAAATACTAACACTGGAGTGGGGGGCAGAGGCGTGATGATGTGAGATGATGTGATTTTTGTGTGTTGTCGTGTCCTTGTTGCAGTTTGATCAGATGTCAGTTCAGGCCAGTCAGTTTGGAGATGAGCTGAGGATCGTTAAGGGAGAACTGGCCGAGGTGAACCGCCTCATCAGCCGCCTGCAGAGCGAGATCGAGGCCGTCAAAGCGCAGGTACAGCAGCGCAGGAGAAGTGGTAACTGTGTAGAACGTGTAGAACTCATGACTGCCCCCCTGTGGCCCTCAGAGGAGCGGTCTGGAGAACCAGCTGGCCGAGGCCGAGGAGAGGGGAGAGCTGGCGGTGAAGGAGGCCAAAGCCCGGACCAGAGATCTGGAGGACGCACTGCAGAGAGCCAAGCAGGACATGGCCCGCCAGCTCCGCGAGTATCAGGTCAGCCTTGTGATATTTCTGAGTTTTAGTGAAAATATTGATTATTTTGTGGATGGGGAAGACGTGCGCTTTGGAATATTACAAAAGTTTGTTCAAATACTCATCCTGATGTTCGTCTTTTTCACTTTCAAGTCATTCTAGAACGATAAATGTGACGTGAGCCAGGTCTGTGCAGCTGCCCGTGGCACAAAAACTATTTTCAAAGCAAATTTTATATCTGATACTGACATTTTGAGGGGCCAGTACAAATCAATATACTTTTTTTTAACACAAACCTTACCTGTCTTACCTTATGCAAGTTAAAACAGAAAGTCTGCCTCATTTTGACTGAACACAAATATATCTGGTTGCACGATGTAGCGGCTTTACGGAGCAAACTCTTCTTCTGGTTCACAGGACCTGATGAATCTGAAGTTGGCCCTGGACATTGAGATCGCCACCTACAGGAAGCTGCTGGAAGGAGAGGAGGACAGGTACTGATCCAGAAGACTTTGACAATATAAAGCTCAGAGCATCAGTTTTTCATCCCTCTCCAAACAGCCCCACATATTTTCCTGATTGTCTGTGTTCTCTTTCAGGCTGGGCCAACAGTCCATCCTCAACATCCAGTCTGTCTCCACCTACAGTAAGTAACAGGAGACCCGGACACCAGCGAGACCAAAGAGCCACTTTTACACTTTTCAAACTGTTTACATCTGCAACATGACACCTTTTTGACGTAAATCCCTGTAACGTGACGAGATTAGAAATAAAAGCGATTGGAAATGTCCCGTGCATGTTTCTGTGTGCGTGCTCGTCATTGATTGGCTGCTCTCGTCCCCCCTCTCCCCTCCACACCCCTCCTCTTGGCCTCTCTCTCTGTGCAGGTCCCACTAAAAGCTCAAATGGCTTCAGCAGTCAGAGCAGCTCCCCTCTGCCCAAGCTGCTCATAAAGACCACAGAGACCAGGGACAACAGCCGATTCAGCTTCCACTGAGACTTTATGCACGACCCGAGCTTTTATAAGGTGTAAAGCGATGTCCAAATGTGAAACTGGGTCCCACTTTATAATAACTACTCCTTAATTAACTGTAATAAAGCATGCACAAAGACACTGAGCAAATAGTTTATTAAGAATGACTCAGGCTACTAAGTTTTTATCAACATCTGAGACTAAAATAAAAGGTTGGCTGGTTCTATTGCACTGAAAAACATGGATCTTTACTGTGAGGGGGCTCGCCTCTCCACAAACCTGACTCTTACTCTAAACTAATGGAGAATTTTTGGTTTACACGAGTCATTTTTTTAAAATAATTGTTAATTATGATTTTAAGTCTTTGTTCATGCTATTAAAGGTTATTAAAAGTGTTGGCGTACCCTCCACCAGAAAAGTTACATAGTGCAGCTTTAATACATTATAATAAGAAGAAACACGCATATACTCAGCTTAGTTATAGCTAATAATTATAAGCTTGACTCTCAGTGCATTTACAGTGGCATTTGACAGTACATTTCATATAAACATAGAATAGTCGTACAGTTTAACTATATTATTGTTATATTAGAGGGTTGGATTTTTGTATAGAAAACTTTTATTATCCAGGATGTGAAATAGGTGTGTCACTTTACGTAGCCATAGGTGAACGTATGTAATAAAATAAAATGGAAGCTCGTGTTGTTTTTCTTTCCAAGGGCCGGGTATTTTGGGAGTAAATGGGACGTGAAAAGCTAACAGTAGCGCGCAGCCAATGGGAGTGCAATGATATTTTGCTAATAATATTAGTTAGAGAATTAATATATCTCAGAAAAATAGAGTGTATATTCGGTGTGGCTGGGAAATCAACGAAAGGGTGAAAAAAAAAATAAATACAAACATTTTTACTGGAACATTTTATTTTACTTCATTTTTGAATTAATTAACAATTTTTTTCTACCATGCTATAACGTTCACTCTCAGCAGTACTATTCTATTTATTATTTTATTTTAATTCATTTGTATTTAAAATTTATTTTAATATTTTTATTCATTTAATTTTAATTTTTTTTTTTAAATAGGGTGACCAGATTTTCAACATTCAGCACTGGGACACAGAAAAGAATAAATAAAATTGTGAAAAGAGCGTCACTCTTTGGATTCTCGCATCAGTCATAACATGAGGGACTTCTGTCACTGTATTTTTTTTTTATTATTTATTTTTTTTTTGCTTTATGGTCATTTGCAAATACAATTTTCTGTATTTAGGACAAACAAATGACAATCTATGCTTCTCTATGCTACTGTTCGGAGGGATCAGATTAGACAAAAATTGTAATAGTCCTGGTCTAGACTTGATTTAATCCTTTTTTTGATTTAGTCTTGGTTTAGATTATATTAGTAAAAAACACTGACACCTTGGAAATTTCTTAAATAAAACTGGGACAAATCACTGGTTTTGTATAAATCTTCAAGAACGAGGGACATAAGACTCAAACCTGGGACTTTCACCCTGTTTTTTTATTTTAATATTCCTGTAACGGAGCGGTATGTGGTGTATTTTACTCATTTTGACAAGAATATTATTTTAATATTCCTGTAATGGAGCGGTATGTGGTGCATTTTAGGCATTTTGACAAGAATATTATTTTAATATTCCTGTAACGGAGCGGTATGTGGTGTATTTTCGGCATTTTGACAAGAATATTATTTTAATACTCCTGTAACGGAGCGGTATGTGGTGTATTTTCGGCATTTTGACAAGAATATTATTTTAATATTCCTGTAACGGAGCGGTATGTGGTGTATTTTACTCATTTTGACAAGAATATTTTAATATTACTGTAGTACGCAGCGGTTTCCAGCAGAGGGCGCCATTCACAGCGCTGTCGCGGGTGGGAGGAGTAAACCACACACGCTCCTCCTCTGATTGGCCTACGCTCCCCGCTTTTCCCGCCAAACTGCTGCATTGTGGGAAGTGTATGCGGAAGTGCGTGCCTCGTTGTAGTTTTACGGAGGGGTGAGGGGATCCCGTGTTTTGGTTGCGCGCTTACCCGGTTTTACGTTATTTTCGGGGGTTTTTGGGCGTCAAATCGGCGGAGGATCGGGGGCACGGATGCGGGGAGAGGAGTCGTCGGATTCGGAGAGCGGCAGGATGGAGGAGAGCTCGGCGCGGCGCAGTTTGGAAGCCCTCTGTCAGGAGTTAAACCTGGACGAACAAACCGCGACAGAGGCCATGGAAAACTTCACTGCCATCTGCAACATGTACACTCTGGAGGTGGGCAAATACGACCCCAAATCCGCGATCGATGTCGGAGTTTTAATAATTTTACGCACGGCGAGCGCACGGTTCGCTGCGGGTCCAAAAATAACCCACGCGTAACAGTAAAGGGTTAAAGTGGAAGGCGTCCCCCATTGTCCCATCAGCTGCTGCTTGTAATCAACAGGGTTTCGTCTTTCACATGCAAAACACTGGAGTACCGGAGAGCTTTTCATGAATAGTTTCTGTTTGATGTGAAAACAGGTCTATTATCGTCTTTCTGTGGTTAATGGGGCCACATTATGCTGTTTTTTTCTGTTTTCTCATCAAAAACATACCCAGAATTGTGTTTTGTTTCATTCACACATGTTTTAACACATACATTCTGTCTGAGTTCTTCTCTGTTCCACCTTGTGATGCCATGTGGTAAGACAGAGTATTCAGCTGTGTTTTAAACTCTGCACAAATCACAAGAAGCTTATAGATAATATCAGCCCTGAATTTGCTCTTTACTGAACTAAATGCAAAAGGTACATTACCTATTAACTTGAAAACTACCACTGCATGACCTCACAAGGTGGAAGAGAGCATTTTGAGCTTTGGAGATAGACTAATAATGCAGGATTAGTCAAACAAAACCTGACTTCAGACACGTATTCAATGAGGTAACAACATTTTAACATAACTTAAATCTCGCAAGGGTCAATTTAGTGCAATGTAATACCTTTTTAAGAACCATTTTTATTATTTATTTGTCATCAACTAAGCTCTGGTCTGACATGTCCAGCTTGTTCTGTGCAGCTGTCACGGTGCATCCACATGATTACATCACATCCTGATAAGTACAGACCAATTTTACACAACTTCTCATTTTATACTCAGCATTCAAGTCGAGTCAACTAAAATAGTTGGGCAATAGTCTAGGGGTAGGTTTAGCAATGTGTAGTTTGTTGTTGCTTTCTATCCAAATTCTGTTCATGGCAACAAAATAACATTAGAATTGTAGAATTGTGCAACATTTGAATTGTTCAAATGTTACTGAGTAGTGGTCAGTAATATACTGAATTAAAAGTAATGGCAGGATATTTCTCCATAATCACAACATTCTTTGACGACCCAAAAGAAATGTGCTTTCTTTATGTGTTGGTAAAATGTATATAACAGATACACGTGGCAGGACTGAGGCTGAGCAATTAATAGAATGAACTACGTTAATTCACATTTTGATAATCAACATTTTGAAATATTACAAAACTGAAATTGTGGTTCATCATGAAACGAGCTTACTCCTGAATTATAATGATTATTATAATGTAAAAAATGTGAGTTCAATAAATTGTCCCAATTTAAAAACGTCAGTCACTGCTGATTTTCATTAAGTGTGTAAAAAACAGATTTCATTTCACCCAGCCATAGAAAGGACTGTACAATGCCTCAAAAAATGCTGATTAGAAACCTTTTCTCATGGTATGTTTGAAAGATTACAGCAGAACCACTTTTATTTCATATCCTACATTCTTCATATTTTGCATATCCTCGAAACATTAAGAATATTATTGTTAATTTGATACTTTTCCCAATGTCAAGTGTGCAAATAAAAGGCCCAAAGATGGTGAAAACAGAACAAATGAGTAATAAACTATTTATTGCATGGTGGTTTTTTGTTCTAAAATGCCTCCCTCCTCTAATGTGCTTTGTGACTTGTGTTGCAGGGGGAGGTGGTGCACTGGCTGGCCTGTGCTCTGTACGCTGCCTGCAGGAAGAGCTCTGTTCCCACTGTGGGAAAAGGCCTGATGGAGGGGAACTGTGTGTCTCTCACCAGGATCCTGCGCTCCTCCAAACTCAGGTGGGTCTCTGCATCAGACTAATGAACCAACACTGTAATAACTGAAATGTTTGATCAAAATGGACCTGAGATAAACAGAACTCAAGTTGGCTGTGAGTGATCAGTTTGACAGATGAACTGACATATGTTGAAAACCTGTGTACATGTTTGCACAGTTCAGTGTTTAAAATTGGTATGAATTAATCTATGTGACATTTTTAACATGTAGATTTTGCCACTGGAACCAGCTGTGTTTCCCATTAGTATTCTCATAGTGAGTTAAGATAAGGCTTTATTGTCTCCAAATAATTTGTCCTGGACTTCAGGGGCACACTGAAAATTTACAACATCCAAACACAATTTTGTACAAGGTGCAGTACTCGATCTACTACAGTACTACAATCCACTGACCCACAGCTACACAGTCAACAGAAAAGAAAAGAGCATTAAACATCACACTGCATTGCACACAAACTATTGCACAATTCCACATAAAAGTCTAAAACAAGCTGAGCTACACATTGTTATTTAAAACTGATGCTCTTTGCATTATCATATTGTATAGAATTATATTTAATCTTAAATCAAATGATAATGATAATGCATTGGATATATATTGCCTTAGGGGAGGCGTTAAGTGAATGCAAAAATGTGATTCAATAAAAAGATTCAATAAGGATAGACTGTGCCACCAAAGTGTTTTATAAAACAGAAGCTATAGACATCTTCTCTTATCTTGCACTCTTCTATTTTAATGTTAATTTTATGATAATTATCGATGTTTTGAATTGTCTGTATTGTGATTTTAATGCCTTTCTTATTCTGTAAAGCCGTCTTGAATTACTTTGTGCTGTACAAATAAACTTTCCTTGCCTTATCTTTACTTTCAAATCGGTTTTATCCCATTTGACATTCTCCTCCTCCCCGCCCCGTCTCTGCAGCCTGATCCAGTTCTTCTCGAAGATGAAGAAGTGGGCGGACATGTCGAACCTGCCGCAGGACTTCAGGCTGAGGATGGACCGTCTGGAGAGGAACTTCGAGGTCTCCACCGTGATCTTCAGGAAGTTTGAGCCCATTTTTATGGACATGTTCCAGAACCCTCAGGGAGCCGAACCTCCTCGGCAGCCACGCAGCCGCAAACACCGGTGAGGCCCTGAGGAAAACCATGATATGATGATTAACAGGACGTAGCTTATCTGTTACATAAGAGAGAGTTGTTATGCAGTTGTAGGGAGCATAGTGTGAATGTCCTCCTGTATCTCTCAGTCCTTTATGTTGAGCTGTAGGAGCAAAGCAATCATCATTTTCTTTATAAATGAATGTAACTACTGTGAGTAAGAAGACATTTCTCAAAATATGACTGCACAATTTTCCAGATCCTGATAGAGATTTCAGTACTATAGCTTTAAGAATGCATCTCTTGATCTAATTAGAATAAATTCTAGGCTTTATATACCCAATCAGGATATTGACGGAACTGATATTTGGCAGTTCCTTTCCAGTTTAGCAATTTCAGTTAAATTCAGTATCTGCACCGATATCCGGTGTCAGTATCAGATTGGAGCATCCTTGACCATTTTGGGGAAAAATGTGTTTCTAAAAAGTAGGATTCTGTCCAGAGTGTGCATTGTAAAGTTCAGGAGATTTGCATTTGAGAGAAGAATGAAATACAAACTAATAAACTTAAACAAAACTAACATAAGAATCCCATAGATTTGAGAATCTGTAGAGGTCTGAACTTCAACTAGAACACCATTTTTATAGACAAGGATACGTTGCTGTTTGCAGACACTTTCACATACACTATTGTCTAAATGTTTGTATCCTTTTTGATTTGTTAATTGCATCAGATCAAATTACATACATTGTGCAGCCATGGTTCAAAATTTTCCCGTGATTCACTAATGTTTGCATTTGTGCTCCTCCACAGACGGCTGCCCTGTCACATCAGTGATGTGTTCAAGTTCTGCTGGACTTTGTTTGTTTATACTAAAGGTACACATGTGAATTTTAACTTTAATGGTCTTTCCTGTCCCTCTTTACCTAAGTAACCTTTAGAAGTTGATAAAATCTTGTGTCCCTGCAGGTAATTTCCGTATGATTGGTGATGACTTGGTGAACTCCTATCACCTGCTGCTCTGCTGTTTGGACCTGGTCTTTGGCAACGCTCTGCTTTGTTCAAACAGGAAAGATCTCATCAACCCCACGTTCAAAGGTACAGCCCCAAATCCTTCAAGTTTTTAACAGTAGCCAAATCGCAAAGACTGCAGTGATTTAAGTCATTTGCAAATAACCAAATATTGTATCTTTTATTATGGATAAAAGCTGCTAACTCTGAAGTTTACACCTCTACAAGCAAAATGCATGTGATTCTTCTATTAGTTCTCTAGTTCATATTTCAGTTTTCTATCTAGGGATGTACAGTAACCAACATATTATGATTATTGTATCGTCAAAACTCTCACAATTTATCAAATTACAAGGTTTTTAATTAAAATATTAAAGCGGGAACTGCATAGGCCATGATCCTTTTACTTCATTTACTACATAATAAATTAAGCGCTTTTAATTCTCTGGACAGTAATCACATCTAAAAGTTGGTGTAATGTTTTGCTATTACATTTAGCCCCATTTAATGCTTTATACGCAACCGTTTGCATATGGATAGACTGTAAAATCTAAAATTGTAACGTCAGTATGTGTTTAAAAGTTGCTCAGGCTCAAGATGTTCAGGCCTAAACCTCAGCAAGGACCAAATATCAACTCATACCACATCAGAGCTATCAGGTTTTCTCCACAATGCCACGAAAAACCTGTTTTTTTGAGCATTAAAACCACCTTTTAAGTGAATAAATGTAAAGTAGAGCTGTTTAATGTCATACAGAATAGGTGACAGACGCAGAACCAGACAACTTACACAAAATGCACCTTTTTAACATATGTCCCTCTCTGTTTTGTGGCCTTTGTGTGAGCAGGACTCCCTCCCCAGTACAAACTGGACGGTCCGGTGGTGGACGAGCCTCCTCCCTGTGTTTTGGACCGACTGTGTGAGCTCCACGATGGGCTGGTGGTGGAGGCCAAAGGAATCAAACAGCACTACTTTAAACCGTACATCCAGAAGCTCTTTGACAAAGGGGTATGTGCTTGTGTTTATGGATTTTTAAAGTCCTGTCCCAATATCGTTATTTATAGACACCAATATTAAGCTTTTAAAATCCATTACAAGCACCAAATTTGTTTATTCATTTATTTTTAAGTATTTATTTATATTATTTAAACATAAATTTATGTATTTACTCATGTTTCTGTTCAAAAAGACAAAACTGCAAACTGTGAATGATACATGAACGCACAGACTGGAGCAGTGCAGGAAAAATATTTGCTAAATCTAAACCAATATAGAAAAAAATATCCCATTTATACTAGCACGGGGAATGATGGAAAGGCCAATATATAATTCACAACTAATTTGGATTGTTTGCAAGATCCTAAAACTAAATTCAGTTGGTTTAAATCTAAAATGACTCTTTAGGACAGGGGTCACCACATGTCGCCCCCAAGGGCCACATGTGGCGCCCACAGGCCGGTTCCAAAAATAGCACAACTCACTAGAAAGCAACGTCTAAAATGTAATTGTCTTCTGTTGCTGTTGTTTTTTTAATCACCCTTGCATTTATTTCGTTTTTAAAATGACAATATCTTAAAAATATGGAGCCACATCAGTCCGTCTGATAATATAATAATAATATAATTCAGCTTTGCGCACATTATTTGTTTACGTTTTACAGAAACAAAACTTAAAACCGCATGGTTCATTTGCATAAACTGCGCAGTTCTGTTTCTGTCGGACTAAAGGACATGACTCAGAGGAATGTGAGTGTTTTTTCTGTGACAGAGGGATGTTGTCCTGATAGTGAGTCTGTTCTGTGCGTATATCAGGTTGGTTAAACTGGAGAAGTGTAACTTTTCAGTGATCATATGCGCGCAGGTCACACGAGTGCAGATTGTGCGTGCGCAGGTTTAGCGCAGCTCTTTATTTAAGTATTTCACTCCTTTATGATCCCTTTATTTATGTTGGCCATTTAATTTATGTTGGCTACTGTTGTGATGAAAAGACTGAACAGCGTTTGTCTTCTAGATACATGCGCACTCAGCTTTATGTTGCAGTAACAGTATCAGGATCATCTGAAAATTTAACAATTACAGAGATGAATAAACTTAAAGTACTGAAAATTAGTGCTGATATCAGTGTCACGCTTTGCTTTCACTGGTGATAATTATTGTGATAAATCATTAATGTGATCAGTGTCTACATGTAGATGATCATCATTAATTATTAATAATGTTTGTATGTAAAAGGCAAATTAAGCAAATTTGTTGTTTCGTATCAAAGCATCTCAAACGGGGCGCCCTTCGTACGACTCAGTGCCCATGAAGTAGCTCTCAGCTTCAAAAAGGTTGATGACCCCTGCTTTAGGATTTAAACATCAGTACGTGCAGACAGTTATGAAGCAGAGCCTCTGCAGCTCAGTCAGTGAATTTTAGATTTTTTGAGCTTTCAAATGATGCCTGTCCATATACTGAGAATGTGTCTTCAATCTGCGGCCCAGGTTCAGTTGAGTGTCGAGTACATTTGCTCCTTTACATCCCTCCTGGTGGTTAGGAAATTGAGAATACTGAGGAAGTGTCGATTGTAACACTGGCCTGAGTATTCTCAATTTCCAGAGCGTCACTCAGTTTGGCCCATGCCGATTTGCGTCAAGGTGTGAAGTGACTGTAGAAAGCCGTTTTGACCAGTAGGGGGAAACATGTAGCACAAACTAAAGCATTTATAGGTCGTGATGGGCAAATGAGACGGAGCTCCGGAGCACGTCTTGTTCTTTTTGAAATGAATTGCTCTGAAGCCTCGGAGCTCGTCTCGCAGCAGCTGCTCACGTGACCAAAGTCGAAGATGAAGCCTCGGAGCTCGTCTCGCAGCAGCTGCTCACGTGACCAAAGTGTCGAAGTGAATGTTCCGATGCACCAATGTTTCTTAAAATGTTGGGTCGAGGAGTATTGTGTGACGTTAGTGGTGATTTTGGCTACTTTTGGCATGTTTCATTTTCGATGGCGTCTACAAGTGGAAAAAAGCGATCCAAATCACGGCTTGTGTGCTGGTTTGCAATTGTTAAATTTGTCCACTAGAGGTCAGTGTTTCTCCAAGGCCTCCGACACGTCAAACCATTTGAAACAATATTGCGACTGTCAATGCTTCACGAGGCTCCATTCGCCCATCACTACCTATAGGCTCTATTCACTCTTACATCACAAACCAGGAAGATGTTTGGAAAGATGCGATTACAACTTCCAAGCAGGTTCTGTTCTGGGAAAAATCTGGGAAAAATGAGAAAATGTCCCAGTTTTTCTTCATCTACATGTTTGGCTAATCAACGGTTACAACTACCTCGGTTTTTATAATTTCCCCACAACTCTGAGAGCACTGGGTACATGTGATTAGAAGAGCAATGGGTTTTATCGCAGTCGGTTGATCATTGTCGTTAAGTTGGAATCGCATTTTTCCTGGGTGCCCATTGCCCTTTTTGCCATAACAAACATTGTAGTTGTAAATGTACTTACTTCATGATTGTGTATTTTCATTTTTTCAGATCCTCAGGGGAAATGAGGACTATCTGAGTGACATGTTGGACCCTCACAACTTTATTGATAACAAGTAAGACATAATATCTCCTTATCTTAAAGGTGCACAGCGTAACATTTCTACTGGAGGGTTTGCCACCTGCTTATCTCTATGGATCAGATCTGCGGTGAGTCGCCCCTATACACGGGAGGAATTACTGTATTTTTCAGGCTATAAAGTGCACCGGATTATAAGGCGCAGTATCAAATAATATGTCAGTTGCTGTTATTGTCCACACATAGGGCACATCAGATTAAAAGGGGCAATAAGTGAATTTACAATAACTCTCAGTTGTAGCTAACACAAAAATACAAGTTTAACAGTTGGGTGATTTCGGCATCAAAAATGCCCGGATCCCTCTCAACATTGTGCACTAGTTATAACCCACTAGTTATAACCCATACGTGACGGATATGCTCCTTCCTTTTGCATGATTTGCGCAAGTTTTTATTGTGCAGTGCTCCCACGCTTTGGATATAAATCGCGTTTTAAGACGTTTCCTCACTTTTAATAACTAGTTTATAACTCGTGCACACAGGTTATAACTCGTGTGCACGCTTTATGGCAAAACGTGCACACAGGTTATAACTTGTTCGCATGCCTTAACGCAAAGTGTGCGCACGGGTTAATATCTTGTGCACACGCCTTATAATTCGCTCCCACACTTTGTTATTTTTATATTCTCCATGTTCCTTCTGTGGCTCCGTAGTAAACACAACCAAAGGTCATACATAAGGCCACTGGATTATAAGGCCACTGTTGATTTTTGAGAAAATGTCATGATTGTAGATGCGCCTTATAGTCCGAAAAATACGGTACTGTATTTTTGAGCAATAGAAGCATCCGTAATGGATAAATGCTAGATGGGTATGTTCAGTCGTAACATGGAACATTCCAGGCTGAAATCCAACCTGAAATCTTTCCCAGAGGACCTTTTAATGTCCAAATATAACATAAAATTCCCCTATTGTCTTTCAGTAAAGCCATAAACCGGGAGTATGAGGAGTACGTTCTGACGGTGGGGGACTTCGACGAGCGAGTGTTTCTTGTAGCAGACGCCGATGAGGAAATCGGGACTCCCAGAAAAGTGGTTCACGAGCCTCTCCACACGGCGGCCAACAGTCAACTTCAACAACACATGGAGAAGGTACACACGGATTTTAGCCCCTCAAAAAATACTAGTATTAGTAGTAATAGTTCACAAAAAATGTAGCAAACGTATTAGACAGATGTGTCTAAATATTTCATGAATATCGTCTAATTATGCCCCAGATTTGAACTTTTAAAAGCTGATAATGTGTTTTATTCATATATTTTGAGAGAGCTTGTGCTGAAAGTGTAGTATTAGAACTTAATATGGAAGTTTGTATGTAATAGCCATTCGGTAATTTTTTAGGTAAGTTTTTGATTAGTCGACTAGTCAAACTTCTTGCAGATTGAGACTTTTGAACTTAATTTCTTACCAAATAAAGGCTGAAATAATTTTGAAATCTGAAGACTTTTGGATAGAGAATATTTCCAGATAAAGTGTAATATTGAATTTTTTAGTTTTAGATGTGTGTATTCTCAAAGTCTACTAAAATACAGTTCTTTTAATAGGTTTATAATTACAATAGGACAATAAATGGGATTAAATGACTAGACAACTATGCTCAGACATGTGTTAACTCTAAATGTTTTCCTTTCTTGTTTTCTCCTGTATGTCACAGTCGGGCTCTCTGGCGCCCTCTACGCCTCTGACGGGGCGAGTTTACCTGAAGGAGAAGGACCTCCTGGTCACACCGGTGTCATCGGCGACTCAGAGCGTCAGCCGCCTGCAGAGTATGGTGGCCCGTTTGAGGACGGCCCCTAGTGAAAACCTAATGCAGATATTCAAGTAAGTTTTACTTTTTGTTCTTTGCTTCAAAAAAGTATAAAGAAGAAGGTTACATTTGCGCTAGGTTTCAAATTGGATTACGTGGACATTTTGTAATTTATTTTTAATTGATTCATATTTACTATCAGAAAATTGCCCAGCTCAGTTAAACATTTTCAATTTAGTTTTTAACATTTAATCCCTGTCACAACTATTAAAATAATCTTGATTTCAAACTCATACCATTTCTCATTTATCTAATTAATTTTTGCTTTGTATTCAAAGGTCCTGCACCCGAGATCCCACAGACGCCATTTTGGCTCGAGTCAAAACTTTGGGACAAACCTTCAAAGAACATTACACCAACGACTCTGACGACTCTCCAGGGTCACATATAGGTAGGCAGTGTGTAGATAAAATGTGTAAGCTTATCAAAGGTTGTTGAATTATATTTGAATCTGCAGTTTTGTTTTGTTTTATTTCAGACTTTGCTGAAAATCGATTGAAGTTGGCTGAAATCCTCTACTACAAGATCCTGGAAAACGTCATGGTTCAAGAGACCAAACGTCTGCAGGGGAAAGACATGAGTGTAAGGCTTCTCTTGTCTTCTCTATTTTTATGTTCTATTTAGACACAGCAAACATGGAGTCTAAATGCATTAACATTTGATTGTAATGCATTTTATTAGTAGTAAAATTGTCTATTTGGCTCAGACCATAGACTGTATGTATAAATGGGTGGATTTCTGACTCAAATCCACTTTAAATCGCCAAAACGTCGCCTCTCTTCATAACTGCTGGTGTCAAGCTCCTCATTTTGGTGTTAAATATTCGTATTAACCTGCTCTACATGGTCCTGGTGTTTTTATTTTGCTATTTTTCCCATAAGTTGATTCCTATTTTTAATATCGTCACCTTTCTAAAATAATCGCCTAAGTCACTTTTTGCCTTAAGTTTACTTAGGCAAAAAAATGCCATAATTTCAATTTTGGGGGGAGTTTTTTGTGTTTCCTGAAAAACCTGAAAAAATTACTTGATGCAATTATCTTAGGAAGGTGACTTCTTTATACAGTCTATGGGCCTGACAAAAAGAAAATCATTCATTCTTGGACTAAAATGTTTTGATTTGTGTCTTTAGAAAATGTCTTATTTTACTAAAACACAAAATGAAACCAGTCAAAAATCTTAAAATATGCAACAAAGCTTCTAGATGTAGAGTAAAAGTAACATACCAAATATATAAACAATTCAAATCGTCAATATTTTGAATTTACGCAGTTTACTTAGACAAAATTTATTGATCCACAGGGGAAATTATTTGGACACAGGAGCTAACACATCACAATACGATATAACAAAGAGGAAAACACATAAATGGAAGTAATAAAATCTAAATGAGTAGCAAAAAAGATAGCAAAATAAAAGAAATAAGGTGTAATTATATAAGTATGTATGCACAAGTCAAAATAAAATTGAAAAATAAGTAATACAAAATCTCAGCTATGTAAAAGAGACAAAATAAAGATTAAAAATAGGGTTATCTGTTAAATAAGGGTGAGTTTTGTATAGTTGTATGGTCATTTTTGCTTCTCGTTCAGATTCTGTTGTATCACCGTAATATCCACAAGTTCCAATCACATTTTTTTGTCTTAGATGTGTGAGAATTGCTGTGTTTTGCAGGTGTTGCTGGAGCAGGACATGTTCCACTGCTCGCTGATGGCCTGCTGTCTGGAGGTGGTGCTCTTCTCCTACAGTTCTCAGAGGACCTTCCCCTGGATCATCACCGTCTTCAAACTACCTCCATTTTACTTCTTCAAGGTCAGTCTCACCAGTCGGACAACACAAGGAGAAGCTAAGAGTAACAGGCAACATTTAGATGATATAATGGATCATGTTGATATAAATTTACAAGATTTAAAGTGTTTATAAAATCATGTTATTTCTATTGGTCAGTGATCAGGTTTGGTCTTTTGGAATGAAAACTGTGTTAATAAAAGCAGTTGGTTTGGAGCTGAGGTCCCACATTGGAGAAAGAAATTTTGAAAATCCTGTAAAAAGCCATTGTAATTTATCTTCAGTGAGCTAAAAATCTAATTAAAACTTGTGATCAATAATAATAATAATAATAATA
>KN494858.1:18757-38192 GCA_000787155.1 Scartelaos histophorus | reverse complement strand
ATGTAAGACGCTTTGTTTCCTATTCCTGATGACATCATTGTCTGGGAGGGATGTAAGACGCTTTGTTTCCTATTCCTGATGACATCATTGACAATTTGTATGAATCACTGTCGAACTGCATGGATGCATCCTTCAAGCTCATGGAAGTCATACAAGATATTAAATATGGATCTCACAGCACCACTACTTAATTCACTGACGTTATGCAACATATTTTTGTATTTGAAGTAAATTATTTGTCCAATTTTCTGTAGGCGACAAGACTTTTGTCTTTTCAAAATCTGTCCTTTCTGTGTTCATTAAATGATCAATCTTCAGTGAAGCAAATTTATTTTAGTATATTGAGCATAATTTGGGAGGGTTTTAGCTTTCATATGAGACATTTCTAAAACCAATCGATTGATTTAAAGTCAGGTTATAACCTTTTGTTTCTACAAAATGGATAAGCGATAAGACTTTTCTCAGGGACTGTATATAACATGCCCTGAAACATACATTTTAAGTGGACATATTGTAGAACATAAGCTTTCATGAACTTTGAACTTTTTATTGTTTGTCCGCTATATTATTTCCAAATCAAGAGCAAAACCCATTGACATTTCGAGTAGCAGATGGACAGGATGTAGTACTCACCATCAAGGCCATAAGCGTAAAGCCCACAGCGGAGATAAGGATCCACGCCCTGTGAGAAAGACACACAAATTACAATGTCTTTCCTGCTTCACATGGCTCCTCATCCGTTTGCAGGGGGCCCACAAGATGTCGATCTGTACTGAAAGTGCTACACAGACGACCTACACCAGTCTGTTCATTATAAGCTGTTACATGCTAAATAAACGAGCAGCAGAAATCTCACCTCAGTCCGATAGGCTCCCGTACTGCGAACTTGGTCTCATTTCCAAGCATCTGACTGATCTGCGAATAACAGAGAAATAAATTGCATTTCATTTGAACCATTTTAAAGATGAGATACACTGACATATAACAGAAGAACCTAGAATAAAGTGCTCTCTTGTGGACGTTAAGTAATGTAATATTTTCTGCAAGTAAATACAAGAGGTTGTTAAAAAAGCAGCAGGATGAACAGACATGTCAGAGAGGAACAGATCTGTTGAGATGGTAATTATGCATAATAAACATTTCTACTATTTTGTCCCACCAAAGAATAAGCAGAACAAATGTGTGGGATAAAGGGAAAAATTTATGAGAAATACAATTAAGAAGCACATATGAACACTGGATTTGTAGTGGTTAATTTGATAGTTTAACAAGAGTCAGCCACCTGCTTGCCTCCATGAAGCTGCTGGTTGTTTTGCCTGGAATGTTCCACAGTATGGCATTTAACTTCTCTCTATGGAGTGAGATTGACGGTTTTCAAGACCACCACAAAATGGACATAGTGCCGAATTTGGCCTGGTATAAAGTTTTTCACAATAATGTCATAAAAAAGTAAAGATTAACAAGTGTTTTTTTCATGGCCCATCCTAATACTGTCGTTTAGAATCCAGACAGAACAATGGCCAATAAGTTCTGACAATATTTTTGTGCTGATATGTAAGGCCGCATTTTTATTATAAATGAAGAAAATTTAATTAACTACAAACTTACTCAGAGCAGTTTTTCTCAAACCTGTGGCAACACTTTGTGCAGTTATCTCTTTGCACTTAAGTTTTGCAATAAACTTTATGTGCCTTAATGTAGCAGGATGCCCCAAGACAAAACATAGGCCTCTGTTTGAGATTTAAGGCCGATAGCTGATAGTTAAGATGCAGATATTAGCCCGATATTTCAGGCAACTGATAAATCGATCTATTTTAAATTTAAAAAAGGGGTTAAGTAACACATTTTGTAATAAATAATTACACTTCAATTAGCCTTAATAAAGCATAAAAAAAAGACTTTAATGAATAAATAGCTTAAGCAAGCTCAGTAACCAGTAACTTACTCAGCCTGAATTATTCTGAATACATTTTTCTTCATTATGAAATAAGCCTTCATTGCTATGTACGGTGCAGGCATTATAAAGTGGAAGTATGGTAGACTGTCATTTAATTTATTAAACTAAAAACATTAGTATAAAGCTCAATAAACAGTCAAGGACAAGAATTCTGAGTATGTGTATTTAAGCAGAAAGGAAATACATCTGCTTTAATCACATGCACAGCTGATTGGAGACTTCAGGTGCTGTCAAACCACAACATCAATGGTGCCTTTTCAAGTCTTTTGTAGCTGCAAAAAGAGACTTAAAACCAATGAAACAAAAAAGCTAAAAGCATAAAAAACTACAAAGTCAGACAAGATGAATCATTTCTGGCTCGCACTGTTTACAAAGAGCAGAGCGTCAATTGTAACAGAGATTTATGCATGACAAAGCCCTGTCTGAGTCAATGGAGACAAGCATTTTCTTGTTTAATAGATCAATATCTGGCGCCTTCTGAGGCCTGGTATTTTACACAACGCATGAAGGAACTTGTATTCAAAGTATTGAACTGTTGTACTAGATGGAAATGCATATTAGATGTAATCTATGTAAACATGCATTATTGATATGAAGTTTTCAATAAAACATGATAAAGCAACGTTACAACCACCAATATTTACATGGTCAAATATGTATATATAATATTTATTTCAGACAGACACATATAATTAAATGTCATTATAATGATAATGGAAAACATTTAATGTTTTTATTTTTTTATAAAAATCTTTCCCCAATACATTAATTAGTTGATACTTGAAATGATCACATGACCACAAGACTTTCCTTGCTCCATTCTGGAGCCGTTTTAAATAGAGGTCATAAATATTCATGAAAGGTCCAAGAAATACTCAGGAGAGTTAGGCGGTGGCTGATGGCAAAGTGAGAAAGCTTTCAAAAATAAATAAATAAATAAATACAGACACAATAGACGTATGTAAAGATATGCTTAATGACACCAGCTGCAGCCTGGCTCTGACATCAATCAGTAAGTCACTCTGTGGAGTAAAATAACTTTACAAACCATGACAAATGCAGAGAGGAAATGAATCCATCAACCGGGCAGCCAAATAGTATAATACAGGCCTGTCACCTGACAGATACAGAGCACTATTATTTCATAATATGAGGCCTGCATGGGTAACCCTGTCAAACAGCAGATTCAAATTATACCAGGGACAAAACATCTCAAATGTGTTATTGTTGAACATGTTGGCAATAAACTGAACTGATGAGGATGTTATGGTCTACAGGGCCATGTTTAGTCTGTCTGGCTTTGATAAAAGTTTGTTAATAAAAATGTTTAAACCAATGACAAAATAACTAAACTAGGGTTATTCTAAGACCTTAAAACCCAAGCAGGTAAGAGTAATCCCTCTAAAAGCAATGAGAACTGGAAATAGATTCATGATTAAATGTAATTTTCCAAAAGGAAAAAAAAACAACTTATTGCTGATAAATAGTACAAGCTCCATTGTTACATCTGGTTACTGTTGTCCTTGAGCCAGACAAACTTGTATGATTGCCTATGGCCTAAGTATCAAGACTGGTTATTGACTAAATCTATCAAGGTAACAAATTAGCACAAATCTCAGAGGTGTAATGAGATCAGATAAAGTTGTGCATCTTGTATTTCTCACTGTATTTCTGATTTTGATATTTCCAAACACCTGAACAACAATGTGAGAATGTTTTTGAGCTCTGCTTTTCACACCATCACCTTTCAATTTGTTCTGTAACCAAAGAGGGCAACTTGGCACAAAAAGCTAAGAGGATACTTGTTAAAGAGAAGGACAGGTAGAGGGCTAGGTCTCTCCTAGACACACACTCAGTACTGCAAATAGAAAAAACCCTCTTCACTCAAGTATTTGTGCTGAAAGCCGCCTTATCTGAGAAGTCAAATGGGGCAGGAAGACACCGTCAGAGCATATCCTTCCTCTGTTTACTGGGACCACAGGGACACTGCCAACTGTTCAACCTCTATCCAATTTTTTCCAAACTGCAAACTCGAAATGTTTGGATCCCACGCGGCTCTTTTCCACACAGATAAGTGCCAAAGATAACTGAGGCTGCGCAAGAATGGTTTATTGTTTAAAAAAATAAAATAAAATAATAATAAAACAAAATAAGTGAACAATTAATATGTTGAGTCAGCGATTCCAGAGTCAGGGTCAGTGCAGAACGGAGAGCAAGGAGAGACTTGGAGAACACATTATCATTGAAGTATACATTATTCACTTTAGTAACACTGACTCTACATAGCAAAGAAAAGGACTAAAGACCTTGGAAAACTGCAAATAAACATATTTTGAATAAATTATAATCTTCTTGATAACTAAATCATGTACAATGTTTTTGCAATTAAGATTAGATTTGATTAAATTACCTATAAAAGCACTACTTGGTTTAAAAAAGTTGACCTTTTGTGTGGAGGCACAAAAGGGACAAGCCCTTTTAAGTGAAAGTTGTGGCCAGGGTAAGTATCTTTGTCAACAGTGCACAATTTTGTATGCACTTTGTACAACAAGGTCCTTAATTCCAGTTTCTTTTTGTGTCTAATCAAACCTAACAAACCATCAGTAACGCAGTCTTATGACCAGGAACTGTAAATCTAGAGAAGGTTACGACTTCTTGCTCTGTTTCAAAGTTCGATTGGCTTTGAAGGATGGCTCAAAGGCAAATATACACATAATAGACAATCACTCTTTGATTTAAAAACATTTTCATGTGGCCAAAAAGAAGCATAGTGACTCTATATTAACATAAGCACATTCTCTCAATAAGGAAAATTAACTAAACTTGCTAAAGAAATTTGAGAACATAAAAAACAGCAAATGTTTTCCAAAGCTGCACATTTCTGGATAGTTGAGGGAGGGCGATACCATTTGGAATTGTTTTCTAATAGCAAACAGAGTCAGTGGGAAGAGAAGGGAGTTGTCTTCTCATCATAAACTATCACCCACCACCAGCGTATGTCTTCTGCCTTCTGCTCTGCTCCTCTCTCTCACTGGTCTGATTAATATTACAGTGCAGAACAGCGTGCTCTGTCTCAACGCAATCTTTCAAAAACCCTCTAATGAAATAGGACACACTGCAGTCAAGTAGAGAACTGACTGTTTTAAATCAGTGGCTCTTGCAGGTATAGTTCAGTCTTATGTTTCTGAACATTCCTTTACACACAAAATTAACTGAAGAATTACAAAACAGAAATGTAATATATGAGATGCAGGAGGCTGGAGAGGAGCCAGGGAAGCCAGTCACATCCCAAAGGAACAGGAGGAGTCAGGGGGATTAGCTGATCTGGATTCACTGATGCATAAGAGGCAAACGCAACACCACAGTGTCTGGGTAATGAGCCAATTAACAGTCCATTGTGGCTTTTAGACAAAATCTATAGCACTTTTTGGGCTAATGAATCCCTCTGCAGCAGGGTGTCACTGAGGAAAACACTAAATGATAATAACCATGTACTTACTCATATTGCATTAATTTAGAGCTGCTCCTTGTTCAGCAGCTTGTATTTAAATTCAGTAAAGGTTGGAGATATCACAAAATGTATTATATGGTAATTGTTGTTTTGGAGTTGTGGGATTGCTTTTTGGGCAAACTACAATGATTCTACTTTCTGCTGATGTTCCGAGTTCTATTTAGTTTAATCTACATGGTTCATTGTGAATTTTATTTAATATGGAAATGACTGTTAGTAAGTCCTGCAACCAAGGTTTTTCTGATACCAGTACTGGCAAAAATACTCACAGAGCTTAAAAATTACACATTTCCCAGGCATCAGTGAATACTCAGACCAGTTCACTGTCCTGATACAACACTGTATTACAGGAGAATGTGTAGCTGAGAGCCGCTGTTGTTTACAGCTTGTGGCTAATGCTACCGCTAAACACACAGAGCAGTTTAAACACCTTTGGATGCTCTGTAGATGGTAGAGTAGTAAACTCTAAAGACAATAATTAACTAATGATGAGAGAAAAGAGATTTGTGTTGCGTCTTTATAGGCCTTGATTTAGCCCTTGAAGAAGCAACAGAATTCTGATAAAATTAACTGCACAGATTGCTGGACAACACTGCTAATACAGACTTTGTTTACTATACATATTTACATATCTTACATAAATTATGTAACACAATTAGCCATGTGTTTTGAGAATGAGCATCTTTTGTATCTTTTGAATCGATAGCTTTCCTGAAGTCAAGAATCGACATCGGTACCAGATTGAAACAACTATACCTGCAACTAAAAATGCAGAAAAAATGGCTGAAATATGTGAGCGTTCAAACCTTTGACCGGTGCACTTCCCCATCGTCATCCTCTCCTCCAACTCCCAGGACCTTTCGACTTTTGAGGCGGCTGATCAGATCTGTCTGACTGTGCTTCTTCATCAGAGGAGGGTGAGGTTTGGATGCCATTGTGCACACGCCTAAAACAACACAAGAGGAGCACAGCAGATGAGAGAGAGCACAGAGACTGACAGCGCTGCCGTATCTAGGGCTGCATGTTAAAGGAGGTATTTTTATCACAAGATCGGCATGGGAAAATATAGCACTGTGTTAAATATTTTCAAGATGTCAGACAGTCAAACGCAGCCAAGCCAAAGCCAAAAATACACTAAACTTTTGCAGATTAAATTTGGGGTAATGAAATCTTATGTAGATAGAGGACTGATAAACAGGACAAGCAGATGACCCTGAGTCCTGGCGAACATTCAATTCATTTCCCAAAATAGGCAGTTACATCTGAGCTTCACAGACCTTTTTTGAAAGTTCATTAATTAATCACAACTAATCTATTATCATCATTATAAACAATTTTAGAAATTAAATAATTATCATTTGGACTACACAGACTCACAAACATGATTTTTTTAAATTTAGGTAAACAAAGAACTAGGTCAAAATGCCATTGGAATGTGCATTCAGTGTTTTTGCTGAAAAATCTATATTGTCGGTACATATTGCCTGGGATCAAGAGTATATACTTTTCCCAGTACGGCATGAAGATGTGAGTCTGAGGAGATTCAGTGGTACCCAAATTCAGATGGGGGACTGGGGGTGGATTAGCGAATTAGGAACACACATGGTTCATCTGTAACAAAACAAATTTGGCTACTGAAAATGAAAAAAGGGAAAAGGAAGAAAGGCTATATATAAATAAATGTATTTCTTCAAAAATGATCAATGATCAATAAGCTCCTTAATTTTACAGGTGCAACAGGGGACCAGACTGCGTTTTAAAAATATAGGAGATATCAATTTGGATTTGCCAGGCAAGTAAATATACTCTACCAGGGGTTCCTCTAGCTGTATTGTTTATTTGGGTACAATTTTGTCCAACACGGCCCACGGGTCTTTTAAAATCTCATAATATACAGAATTTGTGCAAGAGAATGTGCTGTGAACCCTTTGACATGGTGGGTAGATCATTTTAGAATGCAAACTCTGCAAAGTCTGTTGGAGATGGGCCTGAGGGGTCAAATGCACAGAAGAAATATTCCTAGGAGGAGGAGAGGAGTCTGTCAGAGTCAGTAAGGTTAGCTTTAATTTAAAATTTGGTTGTCCTTTTTATGACAGATTTCAAAAGCTTGTTTAGTTTTTTTTTTATTGTGGATTACCAAGTTCTGTACAAAAATGGATAGATTTCAATGCAGTATTATTACAAAATTTATGCTAAAGCTAAAAGGTTCACCTACAGGTCCCAGAGGTCGGCAGAAGATAAACCAAGCAGGGGACCAGGCCAGTGTACAAGATGTGACAGGTATCGTCTTTCCCATAATACCATGCTCAATGCTTCCTGGACCTGGAAGGCATGATGGTCCTGGAGACTGATAGCCTACTGTACTGCACAAAGTGATCATGTTACAATAGAAATGAGCTGGTGTTGATGTCTCAAAGTATTGTGTACCCCACAGTCCATCCTAACCTTGGTAACACATACTTGCATGCGTCCTTCAGCTATATCTGCCAGATCTCCTCTATATTGATTGTCATTACCTCATGAGAGAATTGAAGGCTCTACTTTCACAGATGCCAGTAGATTTGTTTGTTGGGGAGTAAAGAGATGGTTGGATCTTCATGAAATCTATAGGCAAGGTTATGGGTCAAAAGAATGCCTTTCTGAATGATGATGATGAATGAGAATGATTTTCTGCCTGAATCAAAGCACTACTGGGAACAGGGCTTAAAAAATCTAACCAAAGACACTGACTTCAACTAGATAATTATGAAAGATGATAAATTAATTTGCCCAAAAATTTACCCCAGAATTACAATGTTTGACACAATGTTCATACTGTGGAAAATCCGGAGAAAACCATCAAGCAGATGGCCATGTCTCCCACAGAAAAGTTACACAGTGCACTATTAATGGAAATTGTGTGACAATCCAATAAGGGCAAGACACAGTTGCTTAAAACACATTTAATGTATGCCTAATATTAGCTTTATAACACTTGTATAAGTGTTTTGTCTCAGTAGTGAGTGTTAGGGATTTGTAGTCAAAATAGCCATGCACAGACACACAGGGAGCAGGTTTGGCTGCAGTGTAATGGTTGTTTGCTGTCACTTGTTGACAAAGATGGCCACCCTTTGTGGTCCTATTGATCAGCCTTAATGAATAGTGCCTATGGATTCTGTGGAACAAGTAATGACAAACGAAGAGCAAGTCATCATCATTGACCCATCACTGACGGCTCCGCTCTGCTGCACAAACAAACTGTAACTACACACTGGAACACAAAGATATAGTGTGCAAGAAAATTGATGTTTTTTCCAACGACCAAATCTGTAGCATACTACAACAACAACAATTATTGGGCTGTTCTGGTGAGGATGATAACGCTACTTTGATAAATATACTGTTGAAGGAAAGTCAGACATGATTTAGTGAGCTTCATCTGAAAATAGACCTCCTAAAAGGCAGAAATCGTGGCACAGTTTAGGAGATGCAGGTCGGAGCATGAGCCCAGTTGGCTGAGTGATTACTGCCCTTTACAATCATCTGGTCTGGACGATATTTTGTGTCGACAGTGGAGCTGGAGACGCCCACTCAGTCATCAACATTAGTCCCAACACCTATCACTGGAAGGTCAATGAAACCAAGTAATTATAGTACAATCTACTATAATGTTCTATAAATGTATTATAGTAGATTCTACTATAAGTAACTTGGCTATGTCCCATGTTTGGTTCTATTTAGGGTTGTGCTTTAATATATTTTGTTTGTTTTTTTTTCTTTATATTCAGACAATATATTAACAAAGCATCAGAAATGTACTAAACGTTGCCTGTAAATGTCTTGGTTGAGCATTGCATGAAATGTGAATAGGTCATAAAATGAACCACACAAGTGTATAAATAAAATATTATAATGTAATATATTGCACACCCCTAGTTGAATCATACATTATTGTAAAAGTGCAACCATTTCAATTGCAACAGAATAAAAACCTTATGATGGCATATACCTCCAGTTCAAAAGAAAGGATGATGCTAGTAGAGGTTCTTTGTGCAAACCCCAGTAATGGCATGTCATTTTCTGTCACAAAGAGCTTCAGGACCTTCAATGTGTGTACAAGCATGTATTCAGACTCCTGCTGTCAATATTCCATGTTAGATCTCACACATTAAAAAAATAGAAATGGAATTTCCTATCCACCAGAGCCTACATACATAATGGTAAAAATATACTTTTTTCCTCAGAACTTAATTTAAATATATATATCAGCATTGTCAGGATGAAATACTTAAATAAAGACAACGAGCTGAGTAAAAAACACACACACAAACAACTACCAGGTCATGTGGGCACAATAAACTGTACCAGACTGAAAGAGAATGAGATAGAGATTGATCAATGACGAGTGAAAAATATCCTTCTGGACGAGAGGAAAAATGAACCCTCAACAAACGGAAAGAATGGACCCCAAGTTTTCTCAAAAATTTTCAATGAGCCCCCCTAGAATACATCTTACTTATTCCATGTTGACATAAGATGGACATAAGAGACATAAGACATGACATAAGAGAATGTCTCTAATCCCGGCGTGAGCTGTGGGTGGAGCAGGAGACTTCCATTTAAGAAGAATAAGGCGCAATTAAATTTTTTTGATACTTTGGCATAGAAGGTTCAAGTATAACAACAAACAGAGCAGTAATTCAGTAATAAAGATCCATTTTAGCAGCAACAATTTGTGACATAATATTAAATACATCGGTCCAGAACTTCAACAGAGATGGAGATGAGCATAACATCGGGACATAGGTTGCTGGAAACTGAACTCATCTGTCACAGTTTGGATCAATGTCAGTATAAAACTTTGCAAACCCAACCTTAGTAAAATGATTGTGATGAAGTATTTTACACTGTATTAGCCAATATATTGCTGAAATATAAGAAGTGTGGACTCCTTTTAAACATTGCTCCCAGACATTATCAGAAATATCTATGGCCAGATCTCTTTCACAGGATTATTTTATATTTTGAAGTGAGGCTGATCTCAATGACTGAATCAGTGTATATAGTGTGGTAATAATGCCTTTAATAGGAAACACAGCCAAAAGCATATCCAAGTCAGTTGCCAAAAGTCGATGAGGAAAGCTAGGAAAAGTATTCTTAACAAAGTTCCTGACCTGTAAATATATTAAGTTGTGATTAGGAAGACTGAACGTTTCCACCATTTGTTGGAATGAGCAGGACATATTGTTAATGTGTAACTCATTAATGGCTTTATTACCGCTCCTGTACCGGGATGTAAATGCCACCTCAATTAGTGAGGGATGAAACAAAAGATTTGCGTCCAGTGGGGCCAAAGAAGAGGCAGCCTGAAGGTAAAAATGTCATCTAAATTGTTTCCAAATTTTTAGGGTTGATTTCACTATGACATTCTTCCAATATGGAGCTTGTGGAAGATTCAGGGGAGAATAAACAAAAGCAGACAGGGAGACCAGTGCAAATGAAAAAGCCTGCATTACCATCCAACAAAGAGGGGCAGCTGTATCCAGAGCTGCATCTTCAAATTAGCTGACCAGAAGTAAAACAGAAAATCTGGTACTTCTTACTATTGGTAAGAAGGATAGCTCTACAGAAAACCTATTAGGAAAATACACGAGATGCTTTCAGGTCTATTTGCTTTAAAATTACTCTAAGAAAAAAATCAATACCATTTCCCTATTCAAAGTGCTCATAAAATAACTTCTAAACAACACTGCTCATCACAGACAGGAATGGACCATAATTGTAAAGTATGTGGACTCTTAGGTAATAAACATCACGCCGGATATTGGCCTGCTCCACTGTGCACCATCAGACTAGCAATAATGAGACACACCTCGATGGACAGTCATTCACAGTTAATGCATTCTGTTTCCCACATCGTCACATACCCTTACATGTCTCCCCTTTGCATCTTCCACTAGAGCTTCTTGACTTGCCAGAGTGATGCTGATGCAGTTACCTAGCAACCGCCAATACACCAATTGCTCCTTTATTACCGAGAGCACCTTTGATGACCGAGCCCATACAGCGAGCCAAGGGTCACTCTGGTGTGTCTCTTCAGGATAACAGGTGAATATTAGCCAAGACTGTAATAATTTCTAACAAGGGATTCTAGAAGATATAATACACTAATATACTGAGTAAAGTGGCAAAAATAGGCAGCTGAACATGACAAAAGGATGATTTTGAAATAATTTAGATGCAAGACTAGATGTAACCTGTAAAAAAAAAAAAAAAAATCTTTGAATGTGATTTTTTTGCCTTGAGTTACCAAAGCAACCATCTTCTTGGCACAACATCCATTTGCTCTAAATGATGGCAAAACATTGTGAAAATCATTCCCAAAATTTTACTGGTCAGCAAATGGACACATTCTCTTCACGCAATAGTGTTGGCATGACAAATTTCAAACAACATTTGATAGGAAAACTGATTTGAATATCACAAATAACAAATATAGAGTAGAATAACAGAATGCAATGCCTTTTATTGTCACTATACATATGTACAAACAACACTATATACATGCACAACGAGATTAAAAGCAACTCACCCTCCAGTATACACATAGGACACTTATACCACAGCATAAAAAGGAAATAATAAATAAATAGATTAGTAAGTAAGCTATATAAAAGTATATATATAAAAAATCTTTCAAAGTTTATTTAACTTTCCCATGTGATCTTGTACTAGTTCAGATGTAGATCAAGAGCATTCACTTTAGGAAATTAGGGAATGTTTAAAAGAAAAAGGAAAAAAAAGTCCATATTTCTTTGCAATCACACCAGTAGAAACATTGCTCTCACAAGACAGCTTAGACTGAGCATGCCTTAGCTCCCTGCCAATGTTTTTACCTCTCTGTATGTGTGGTAAACAGAAAATTAAAGCGCGTCCAAGAGTGTGGGTGAGGACAGGTTGTTCTACCTGAAGGCAAGACTCGTCTCGCGAAGCTAAAAACAATCTAACAGCAACATGAGACGCCAGCAACGCGCCACACACTGTCAATGTTTCCCGGGTTAGAGATAAAACAGGTGCTGGCAACATGAAAATCTGCTCAAGACAATCTAGTGTGAGATTTCTAGATTGTGATTTCTCAATAATAATAATAATAATAATATCCAATAAACAGAACGCAGCTTGGCTTTCGAGGTGCAAGTGAATATGTGTTACTCAAAAGAAAAAAAAAAGCGCAGCTCATTTCTTCCTCTGTTCCAAAAATAACATAACACAGATGTCCAATAGCTTCTTAATCCCCCTGTCGACACTATGTTTAGGCGCCCGGAGCAGATAGCCTATAACAACACCTCTCCTCGCCAAGCTATACAGCCCATATCTGTCTTCAATGAAAAGTCCCTCTACACTGCCAGCCCACTCACTACGATTGACTGACCAAACTATCACCTTCCACACTGTCTAATGTAATGGTATATGGATTTCTCATTCCTCTGGGAACAATGAGGCTTTTAGAAGAGATAACTTAAGACCTGAACAGAAGTTAAAGTCTCTTCTTAGATCCACAAGGGAAAACCCAAGCACAAATACCAAACACTAATTGGGGCTTGTAGTAGCATTTGTCGGGGTCTGGCTGTCAACGAGGAACAACTGAATTACTACTTTGCAGTGCCCTCCATGAGAACGCCATAAAATAATATTATACAGAAGGAATTTGTCTAATTATTGCTCAAAAAAACTTTCCACTGTGGTTACCTATTATTTCAAGGTTTCAAGGGTGTTGAGTCTGCCTCAACGTGTTAATTTGTGTGTCAGTTTTATCCACAGTTTTATCCACAGAACAACCATATAAGCAAAACACAATTTGAGGACAAACGGTAATTTGAGTGGTTGCAATCGGCAAGTGGAGCAATAATTTATTACATTTAAGATATTCATTTAAAAAGAATGAAAAAGAAATGTTCAGTCTCCTTAAGGTCTGAAATCTGAATATCTGCCAACCCTGTGGCTTAGAACTTTAAAAACATGTCATCTAACAAATGTTTAAAAAGTACACTTTGAGCTGAATTTTATTTTGTACATAAAATTTTATCACAATTACAGTTTTCCCCAAAATTATTCTGCCCTAAATATAGGCCATGATGATTTGTGTAGACAGGAAAACAAGTGCAACTGTTGTTGGCAATAAGTGGAGCATGAAGGATCCCCGATGGCAAGAGTTTTATTTTAAACACGGCATTCAACTTTAGAATTTTTTCCCATTTTTGATATTTCAGGCTGACTTCAGGCTGTACTTCACATACTCTCGTAACATTACGTTATTATGAAATTGCAGCACTCTAGCCAATATTGTTCATGGAAAGATCCTTATTGATTCTTGAGACTAACAAAAAGTTATTGATATTAGCCTGGCCATTCTTTTAATGATGACGGGAGCTCCCTACAGACTACTCCCCTCCAGTCATTTTATAGGTTATTGTGGCATCTAAACTGTGACAATAAAAGTCAATAAATTCAGTGTACATTAACTCAGGCCCTCCAATTAATCACAACTAAATAAACAATGGGAATTGAATTGACAGAACTATCAAAAAGCAACAAACAAACAGCAAGCAAGCAACAAAATAATGTCTGAATGTGATTCTTGCATTTCAACAGTTACGATTTCATACAGATTTCATATAATCTTATCTCAAATCTCAGTATTATTCCAGGATGCATAAAAATATGAACTAAATCTTAATTTAGATGAAAACTGGAAAACTGAAATTTGAAAATCACAACACTACTGAAAAATCTGTTAAATCAAATGTTATGATTCACAGCCTCACAAACTGCATACACTTTCTGCAACTTCCAAAATGACGGGCAGAGCTTTATCATAACAAGAGAAAGTGAATGAACGTCCTCACAGCAGGACCGACCCACTTGAGTTTGTTTGTCATGTCATCTCTCCCTTATGCACATCAGTAAACAGTAAACATTATTAACAAAAGAAATCAGTATTTAAAAACAAATACACTTCACACTGCGCCAGTTGAAAACAAGTATTTATCTTCTTGTCACGTAAGATGATAATGCTTCACGCTGCGCTGCTTGTGCTGTAGAGTAAATTAAAAAGGTCTTTCAGTCACAGCGAGAATAAAAAAGATTGTGACATCCACTGATAAACAAGTCTGAGCCTGTCTGTCTGCGCGTGCTATAATTTGACAAAGAGCAGGCACGCGTTACTTAAAGACACACTGGGAGATATTTTTGCCTCACATTTTTTAACTATTAAAAACATGTTCAATGCCATACTGTGAGACATTCCACCAACAAGTTCATTCAGTCGGCCCAGTCACCATTCATGGATTACAGAGCCAAGTATGAGATTAAAACCAGTGAACCATCTGGGGACAGCAGAGTTGTAATGGCCACAGCCTTGGAGTTTCCCTGTCTAATGCTCACATATTACATCACAAGACAGTGAGCAGAGGGGAATTCAGCCTCCCGTTGGCCGACTTTCTCCAATTCGGTTATATAACACTGGCTTTACAGCAGTTACTTCAAATCTCTGGAGGCTAGCAATTATGTTCAAAGGGCGTGCAGTCTCAGCAGTGACTATGGCAAATTCCAGAGCATCTGACCATAAAGTGCAGAGACAGCATTTAAACTATGGTGGTGTAATAATAGCTAGCGGTAACATTATTATTATTATTATGATTTTACCTTGTGACTTTATAACATATTTTAATGCGACATGGATTGTTCTTCTATTCAATTCAATTCAATTTATTTTTGTATAGCCCAAAATCATAACAGTTATCTCAGGGCGCTACAAGCGCTCATTAAGGCTAAGCGGTAATCAACAGTAACAAGTCGACTTTAGTTACAACAAAGGCCATTAAGGCTTACTCATCCACAACTTCAGCATGTGCTACTGCAGATACTATACGAGTAATTATTTCTAGTTTTACGATAGCATAAGATGGGAAGAATTTGTCCCGCAATGGGGAAATTCTGGTGTTGCAACGCAAAGTAGACTACAAGAACAGGAGGAAGAAAAAACATAAAAAAAAAAAAAAAAAAAAAACAGTGGAAAAAAACCGAGAAACCTCGAGGAGAACCACAGTGAAGGAGAGATCCACTCCCATGGACGGACTTCTGAAAGCTCTTGATTCTTTCTGACCATTCTCACCCTTGTATTCCATCACTCTGTATTTTCTTAATTCTGTGGGATACCATCTGTACTTATTATACTATATTTATGATTCATGATTAAATATATATTACATTTTTAATCACTGATTCGTAAAAATACAGATATTTTTTAAACAGGTATGGGTATTTGAATTCTGGGAGATCTTCTAGTATTGAAGAATGGATTGCCTGGGATCCAGAATACACAAACAAAAAAGCGTTTCATTTATATATTCTAAGAGAAACTTCCCTTTTTGTTTCCCAGGATTGTAGAAAATTAAAAAAGGGTTAAAATATTTGACATTAAAGTAATAGTTGTGATAATTACGATGATTGTATTTTTTATGCGCGCGTACTTCTTTATAACTGTCTATAGAGCCTAGATGTTCTGCTTCAGTAGTCTAATGTGGGCACTATAGATAATGAAGGGAACAGTACCACAGTTCAGCCACGTCTCTCCACTAACCCCCCACTGGTGTTTCATTTCACCAGAGGCACCCCTCGTTTCCACTAAAAACTGTGTCACAAATGAAAACTATAGATCTGGATAAATCAGCTCACAGCATCGTCAGCAATGAAAACAGAAGAGGTCGACGCTGGTGGTTTGTGGTCATCTTGAGGAGCCCGTGAGACACTGGGTAATTTAACAGTGTTTGAAAGACAGGTGGCTGATTATACCATCTGTTACTTAGGGCTCAAGCCGGGTACGGGGAGGCTGCTGAGGCGGTAAACCAACGCAGTAAAGGAATGGGCAAATGGGTAGACAAGTATCATACTGTGTGCATTTCATTAAATCAAATAAAATATATATGTCAATAATAAGGTTGATGAATGTAGAAGTTTTAAATTAACCTGAGCTTGAACAACATTTCTTTCTACCACTTAACATATCGCAAATTCCAGTGGCTGTAGTAGGCCTGTTAAACGCTCCTATTTGAAATCTGGGAGCATCTGATCTCCTCCATGGAGCTAAAGCAACAGAAATAAAGAGTCGACACAAGACAAAACGACAAGTATGAGAGCTCCCCTTTATAGAAACACAGCATCAAACAGGAGGGCTGAATCCTTATGAGGCGACAGGGACAGACAGACATCTCCATAATACAGTCCCAATCCCAGGTCTCCTCCCCGAAATCTCCGCACCAATTCCAAGTAGCTCCCCCAACAGCTCTATGAAATCTACACAGAGGTTGTAGCTATTTCAAACATTTACTTGGGTACCTTCTTTTGTACACCAAACAAAAATTTATCATATTGTTTTTCTTAACCAGAACATTGACAAACTGCAGCAGAAGCAACCCTGTCTTTTTGTTTTTGTTTTATTGAGGTGTGAAAAGAAGAGCTTAGGGAAAATGTTGGATTTGATCATTTGGTTTAGATAATGTTATGGTTGCCAGTTATATTACCAGACTTCACTACCTCCCTACAGACTAGTAAATCCAATAATAGCAGTTTTAAGGATGCTTTTACAAACCATAGCCTTTGCATTTAGAACCTGTCTAAATAATTGTTGACTTTAAATATAGTATAATGTCATCTGCTACCATATAATTCATTTATGTTGATTCAAAACATTTTTTGGGGCACTGAAGCTGATCATTCTAAACTGTATGATTGCAATTAACATCTGTTTGTGTTGTCAGCAGACATGTTTCCCCTGATTGATGCTGTAGTCACTTTTTAAATTGGCATGCATTATTTAAATAAATTAAAATGCATTCATTTCGAAATACACAGACGAATACAGTGCGGCCTGAAATAACAAATCCCAAACACTTGTTGTCCGTGGAAACAGTTAGGGAAGACAAATTAAATGGTGCAGAGACGAGGGTTAATGACACACGGCAAATAGTTATTAATGGGCGAACCTCTGGAACCAATTACCTTCCTCGCGATTTTAACACAATTTAACGGTAACCAGGGGCAACCAGTAATGAGACAGGTTGGTCCGAGAAAAAAAAAAAAACTAATTCATTATAAGATTTTCTATGACAAAGAGAATGTGTTAATTTTGTACACGTTTCCTTGAATTGAATTCTTGCGAGCTTGCGTTGAGGAAAAAAAAATATGGTCAAATTAAAGAGACAATGCTTATAACCGCTTTAAAAAGAGGTGATATTACACTACTATAGGGTATTAACTGCTAACACATATTTAGATGCTACATGCACGGTAAACAATATATTAAAAGTTTAGATTTTGACACTCCGAGCTGCCCCTCCATTTTTTGTATTTTTTGTATTTTTTTGTATATAAAATGCATAAATAAAAACACAAATGACAATGCAATAAGTGTGTCCCAAAGTATAATCAGTATCTGCTCTCCGGGTATTGAAAATGAATAAATATGGACATAGTGGTTGTGCAACAGAAGTGCTCGTGTGAAATACAGTGTGCGGCCGTATAATTAGTGGATTATCTTTAATGATGAGTAATAACTATGAAGTCAGAAACGGGCTATTACACACTGCAGAGGCCTATGGTGATGGCTTGTTTTAGTTTTTCTCCCGCCGTGAGGAAAAGTAAAATTAGTCTCCCCCTCTGAACTCATTCATTCTTTCAGCTCATTTGTGCTGCTGTGGTTTGTAATATCTCAAAGATGTTATATTATTTGCAGGCTGTCTCAGACTTGAATCAATACGAAATTAGATTATACCGACTTTATGGAATGTAATGAGGAAAAATGACAAAATAATTCTTTGGAAATGCTTAAGCTGAACATATAAAATTGAAAAACTAAATGCATGTATTTATTTACTTTTTCCACTCTTTTTCGAATGATGGTGGAAATTAAATTGAGTGTAGACCTCTCTATTAAAGCCAGGCATAGTATGGTGGATTAGAAATGACTGGATCTTGATCCCAATTAAAATTAAATTAATTTGACAGCCCTACTTGATTAACCAATTTTACTCAACTTATTGTCTTAATGGATTTTAAGGATATTAACCCTTGCTGAAAAGATAACTAGAAGTGAAATCTTTAAATAGCTGTTTGCTTTTTGTGAATAGTGGTTATCGAGTAGTGTTGTGATCTTAAGTGCAGTTTGGGGTTAGATGAATGGTCAGATACTCAAGAGATGATTAAAGAATCTAGTTCCTGGAAAAGCTCATAGTTCTAGTGTGATTCTGGTGCTATGAAAATGATCACAGTCCATTTTTAGTTATCAGCTTCATTTCTAAAAGTGGAGTCAGAGTGTGGATGTTACTAAGGAAACCTATGGAAGTGAAAATTCACCGTAACTAAAAATGTAACAATTAACAGTAAAAGCAAATCTGTTAAGCCATAATACATGTGTAGTATACATTAACAACAACAGATTAATGCAAAACATATTAAAGAAAAAGTAAAAGGTTGATCTTTTTTCTATTATGGCAAAAGTGACAAAAATGATAAGGGGTCAACAGATTGGGTTGTGTTTTTATGTTTTTAATATGACCCCAGGAGGTTTGAATCTTAAAACATGTATTGACATTTGAAGGCTGTAACTCGGCACCTCCTTGGACCTTCTCTGACTGAGACACCTGGTTGCTAGGCAGCTCTGTTCTGACGACTTGCTCTGAATCGAGCTTGATCTGCGTCATCAAGGATCTCTTCATGTGGTATTAATTCCCTGGTTAAGGTCAAAAAGAGACTCTTAAATACACAATAACTTGTCATGTATACATGCGGGGGAGTTACATGCAGTACACATTCAGAGCATGTTGTAAAGAGTGCGTCTTAGAATCCTGAACTGATTATTTCAGGAAGAACAGAGTAGACATGCACACACGGACACAGCATTGTTTTCACATTACTATTCAAATAAAGGT
>KN494857.1:0-21518 GCA_000787155.1 Scartelaos histophorus | reverse complement strand
CAGCAGGAAACCCATTCTGCAGAGAGAGGAGGTCAGCGAGATTTTTACTTTTCAATAATTTTTCTTACATTAAAAACAGTATGCACATCGGACTATCTCAAATGTACGATTTTTTTAACACAAGATCTAAAACAGCGAGAGGAGGTCCGTTTATTGTACTGTCTTTAATCTGTGCCTTACACCTGCTTATTTAACTATATGTAAAAAAACTCAGTTAAGATGCTACTCTGTTAAGAAAAGTAAAGTTATCATTATTATAGTGAGGTTATTGTACCTACAGATAGTGAGTAGGCCCGTCACGATAATTATTATATCAACTTATCATTCAAAATATGAAAGCTGGAGCCATGTATTTTTGGTCAATATTTATCATGTGTACATTTTGTTTGTGCTACTGGGTCATCTGTGGTTAGTTTTTTGCTAACAAACATCTATGACTCATTACAGATGCATTTAAATCTGCTCTTGGGTTTTTGTGTCAGTGGCATAGATTAGTTTAAGAGTTATTGTTTATCGTCTATATTTACTTTAGCAATATATTGCAATTTATCATGAGATGAGAACATGATCCTTGCTTAAGATGTGGAAATGTATCCTCTCTGCTTCGGAAAGGTTATCCTGGGGCAAATGTCTGCAAAACATGTTTCCTTAAGTCTTAAACAGGCTGTACCACATTTTTTTTCCAAGTAGAATTTCTTTTTGCTGCAGGACATATTATGTGATATAATGTAGACCACTGTGTGCTGTCCTTATTAGGGTCAAAAGTATTGAAATTAAGACACAAAGCATTACCAAAATTAGTATTGAAACTAGATTTGAGCAGGTATTAAAAGCAGTCACATTCACAGAACTGAAAGGGACATTTCCTGAATAGCTTGACTGATCTTGAGTTACATCGGAACAAGTAAAAGAGCAGATAGACTAGAATATGCCCATTGACCATTATGAAGCATACCTGGATGACTGAGGGATCACACAGATATACAGATATAACACCACCACACGGCAATATGTACCAATATGTACCAATATGTACCAATATGTACCACAGGATGCTAGGTATGTGTTTGGAAACTGTTTAGAGTGCAGCTGAACAGTGAAGAAATAGGCTTCTCCATTTCACAACAGTAAAAATCAAGTCTGACGCCATTAAAGGTGCATCGTGCAAGGATCCACCAAATGCTTTTCTCCGCTGCAATGTTATTACTTTGTCTGAAATGTTTTAAAGTATGGTAGTAACCTTTCTATCTTTATGGAGACAAAACCACGGTCAGAATATCTGTTTTTCTATTTCTGAGCTATAAAACCACCTATAATTTAATAAAAGGTAAGGTGGATCAGTTTAATGTCATACTGTGGAACATTCCAGGCAGAGCAATGACATGTCCACAGGTGAAAATCAAAAAGTTAGTGCACCTCTAAGTCTAAAAGCAAATGTCAGGAGTACTTAACTAGAGGACTAATCACCTGCATCTGTATTTACAACTTAAGAACCCGGAATAAGTGAATGGTGGATTTTTCAACAAACAAAGACCCTATTTGTTCATTGTAAAACATAAATATGACTTCTTTTTGCACATACATGAGGTTGACGGCGACGCCCACAGCTGCAGTGATGAGCATCACGTCTCCATCGATGTCGAAGTCCTGGCTCATGGTCCTCTGCACGGCCTCAAACACCAGCACCGCCGTCAGAATGTAGATGAGCATCACACTGAGCACCGCAGACACCACCTCTGCAACAGGGGGAGGGGGAGGTTTACTTTAGAGATGGATTAGTCCTGGTTCAGGTCTGGTTTGATTCCTGATTGAGTCCCAGTTTTGACCTGGTTTAGTCCGGGTTTCAACCTGGTTTTAGTCAAGGTTTTGAGCAGATTTTCATTTTTACATCCATTTTATTCTTGTTTTTTCCTGGTTTAGTTTGGTCTTGTTTATTGTCTTAGTTTAGCCCCTAGCAGATGTTCAGTGTTTATGTTTAGTCTTGTAAGAGTTTCGATAAAGTGCCACAGAAGTTCTCATGTAATCCTGATTCTGTGCCAGTTTATCGCTGGTTTGGCCCTGGTAGAGGGAGATTTAGTCCAGGTTAAGTCCAGACTTATTGAGATCAATTCTTCTGTCTTTAATTCTGGGAGTTAACTCTTTTGGATTTAAGATTTTATGGAAATTTGATCGTAGTTCATTTGTTTAGATTAGTTTCTTTCCCAGATTTAGTCCTGGTTTAGTCCTGGTTTAGTCCTGGTTTAGCCCTGGTTTAGCCCTGGTTTAGCCCTGGTTTAGCCCTGGTTTAGTCCTGGTTTAGTCCTGGTTTAGTCCTGGTTTAGTCCTGGTTTAGTCCTGGTTTAGTCCTGGTTTTGGTCTGTTTCTTTCCCAGATTTAGACCTGGTTTAGTCCTAGTTTAGACCTGGTTTAGTCCTAGTTTAGACCTGGTTTAGTCCTAGTTTAATCCTTGTTTAGATCTGTTTCTTTCCCTGGTTTAATCCTGGTTTAGTCCTGGTATCTTTTGAAAATCAAGTACAGCTTTGCTCTTGTACACCATTTTAGTTTTGACATGACCCACATAATTTTGGCTTGGTACCAGACTAGTTTAGACCAGTCCAGTCCTAGTTCAGTCCCATTTTAGTCCTGGCCTTATCTTAGCCAACAGATCACAAAAAGCAAAGGCTAAGATAATACTCATTTGAATAATATCTTTACTACATGGACCAACACAATACTCTTTTATAACTAAAACAGTTAGATTATCTTCACCCCAGCATGTCCAAACATGAATTTATATTGGACTGAAGACTAAAGAGGAAGTCTTACTAACGGACAGTGAAAGTGTGCGTGGGTGAAACAAAATACCAAGTCTATGCAGTCCAAAAGTGAATCTCTTTGTCGGAGGTTTGGTGGAGAGCCACAGAGCCATGAGTGAAAACAAAATGCCGACCACATCCGTCAACATGTGCACAGCATCTGTCATAATGGCGAGACTGTTTGATACGTAGCCACCTAAAGGAGAGACACAAGAAATAACATTAAACACTCGAGGATAATGTCACTGATTAACAAGGGCAATCCTAACTTAAAATCTGTTTAGAGTATTAGTAGTAGTATTGCTGAGTTTTGTTCTGTAGGCGAATAATATTTAATACAAAAAGGAGGGCAGCTAAAATTTTTATTGTTAAAATACAGAATTAAGTTGTACGGATCCACTTCAACAACATAATATTGCTGAAATATTGAAAAAAAAAGAAAATAAATATTTTTATTGTTTTTGCTGGAAAATCCTCCCTCCAGACACAAGAAGAACATGCAAACACCACACCCCACTGGACCTGGGAGTTGAAGATAGGTGGTTTTACAAAGAATCTAAATTATCACCTTTGAAATGTCAAAAAAAACCCAAACCCAACTATAACAGACAAAATAAAAGTCACCTGGGTATCATATCATTTTTTGCAAGTAACATTGAGGAGTAGGAGTATTTACAGGATCAGAGAAGAACCTGCAGGCCTCACCAGTACAAATGTAAATGCATGTAAAATATAAATATGCAAACATGTGAAATATTGAGTGTTTCCTGTATACAGAGGATATGTATAATGGGGGTTTTAATAATCTATTGTATTTGGGTTGAGGACAGACATCTTCACCTATACAAATGAGGTAAATTTATTAGCAATTATAGTACTACAAATAAAGCACATAGTCTTTGCTTAGAGGTATTTTGGGTTTGACAGTTTAACGTGCAGCATCTCATTCACATTGACACTGGCACAAACAATGACATACAGTCCACAGAAGCACGCTGTTAATCCAGTTTGAGATGTTTGTAGATATAAAGAGGTAAAAGGAGATCCTCACGTGTTTTTACAGTGACACAGTGCGGATCGAGGTGAAGCTGCAGATAAGTGATACGGACTCTGCTTCTTATGGACTTTAAAAATCATGTATTTGAAGGATTGCACCAAATAACACAGTTCTGACCGGTATCGAAACTAGACGTGCGGAGCTTTGATCTTTTGAACACTTGAGTCTCAAAGCGAGTGGTTTTACTGCAGGAAACAGCTGACGTAACCACGGCTGACTCACAACTGTGTATCCGGTGTATTCGAGATTTTAAGTCTAATAAATTTGAGACTTGATCTAGATCTAGTCTCGCTCTGGTCTTTGTTTAATCCTGGTCCAGTTTTGGTTAAGTTCCAGGTTTAGTCTTTAGTTTAGTCTAGGTCTGTAAGCCAATAAATCGACACACAGTAGGTGCAACAGTATCTCAGTTGGTGTGTTTGTCCACTCCCCACTGACCTGAAGGTTGACAGTTCAAATTACTAGAAAGTGTCCTTGGGCAAGACACTTAACCCAGCTTGTTCCCCCGAGTATCTGCGTACGCTGGTGTGTAAATGTGTGAGTGTTTCTTTGATGTAAAGCACTTTGAGACTATTGAAGGTGGAAAGGTGCTGTATAAAAATGTGACCATGTGACTATAATCGGATTTATATGACAGAATGGGGAAGTTAGTGAGTGAATGAGCAGGTGTAGACTGGGTATTTTTTTGGTATTTATGTTACAACAGAAAAACCTCCCTTATCCCACTTTAGGACAGATGCATAAAACTGAACCAAACTTTCCAAACTTAAGAAAAATGACGTCTCTCTCACTCAGTCTTTCTTGCAGCACCACCCTGCAGAAAAGCTTGGCCAAAACTCAAGATATAAACACTTGAATTTATCAGAAAATAGCCAGATCAGAGACATTTGCAGTGCAAGTAGATATAGTTACAATTTGACAGATAAAGGCTAAAGGAATATTGCAATAAGGCTGAAATATTGCAACTTTGTAAATAAAAATCACTGATAAAAGCAGATTGACAGCTTTAATCTGATTTTATATGAATATATTGTTTCCTAGTATTTAGTTTTGCATAAACTTGCATAAACTACAGGTGTAGTCTTGTGAGTGCAGTGGAGCTCAAAATTGACCTACTCTCGTTCCGGATGTACATTTTTCCGATAGACTTAAAAAATAAAAATCTAATATTAACATTCAAAAGCATTGTGGATAACCAGCTACGTGCTAACTAATATCCATCGCACAGTTGTTTAAGTCAAAAAAACACATTTAAAACTAAAGATTCAACAAAATGTCATATATTATATTGCGATTTGTGAGCTATTGTGTCGAAATAATTTCCCTTGTGGATCAATAAAGTTTGTCTAAGTCTAATTTTCAGAAATAGATTTTAGATCTTGTGGTTATTAGTTTCCATATAACTGATTAGCTCTGAACAAGCTTTCAAACTTTAAATATTATTTTTTTTAAGGAAAGTGAATGAATAGAGAGACATGCATGTAACTACCAGTCGATTTATCATTCATCAGTGTCTTTGGTCTTAGTTTAGTCCCAGTTTTGATGTGTTGACTGAACATGTGTGAACGCAGCCTTAGTTCATCCCAGTTTTGGGAGTGGCGTTCTTGTTTTGAGAAGATGATCCAGATTTTCACCACACCTTCCTTTGTTGCATTTGTCTGAGCTAAATAAACGAGGTGGCAATAGATCCGAAATATTATCTTACTTCAATAAACTAGGAAGACTTCAGTGATTTCATGCTTGAAATATTTCACAGTATGGCATTAATACTATCCATCATCACAGGGAGCAAACCAGGCCAAGTCACAGGTCAGATCTGTGGAGAGGCAAGCCTGCTCACTGTCAGAATGCCTGTTTTTCTTGGTATTTTTGGCCAGTATACCCACCTGTAATTGAATAAACGTAAGGCAGATATGTTTAATGTCATACTGTGGAACATTCGAAGCAGAGAAATGACATGTCCATAGAAACAAGACGAACCCCCCAACTGAAAAGTTACACAATGCACCTTTAAGTACATAATGTTATTGTACATTATGGCTGCAATACTAGCAACTGAATTGAAATCAGAAACTGGATGATCGAAATTAACAAATCACAAAGGCTGCAATTTTTGAAGTACTATAGTTTCCTCCACAAACAAAATATCAGGTTTTATTCTGCATAAAACTGCTAACCCTGTAGTTTCTCTACAAACATATTCCGAAATTCGATTCTTGCGTTAGTTTGTCAGTTCATATTTCAAACTTTTCGTTACTGATTCAAGACATGTTTAAAATGTGAACTTTGAAGAGAATCCTACTAATAAACATGAGATTATGATTATGTTTTATTAAAAAATGCAATTACTAGTTGATATTTTTTGCAAATTGTTCAGCATTATTGTACCTTTGATAGTGTCTACAGATGTATGAAAATGTTTGACAATAATTTGAACCACCACTATACATTACTATTTCTTAACTTCTTAATGCTTATTTGTTTTTTAAAAAAAAATGTGTTCACTTTGCATTTTTTACACAAACTATCACTGGGAAATGTGAACTTACAATGAAAATACTATTAACTATTTTTTGCAAATTACACATTTTATAGTTGTTTGGACAGATTTTGTTTTCTATGTTTTCTACAGATTTATCAAGACTATTGACAATAATTTAAAGTACAACTAGGGATGGAACGAGAAACAATTTCCACAAGATGAGACGAGATACGAGATTGGGTCCACAAGAACGAGACAAGACAAATTGCATGATTCAGTTTCCCAATTTGGCCTCAGATTTTTTTTATTTATTTGGTTTCATATTTTTGTTTCCATTCTAGTACTGCTCTTTGGAATTTTAGGAGATCTAACTCACCAATAAGTAATAATTTTTTTGTCCTAAGTATAAACACTCACAAGATAATTTTACTTATGTGTGTGCAACAAATTTGTTTCATGAGATCTTGTGGAATTAGATCTTGTACCAATACTGGTTAATTTTCTACAAATGTATCTAGACTATTGACAATAACTGCGTACGGAAGGAATAATTATCTGTAAAAGGTCTTTGTGAAATATGTCTGTGAATAAATAAAAACTTACTTAATTACTTAATTTGAAGTATACCTATACGTTACTTCTTCTAAACGGCAACTAAGGGACGGTACACGATTTCATACCACAAGATCTCGGAAGACAAAATTGCCACAAGATCGTGCACACGTGACAAAAATGATCTTGTATTTACGTTTGGGTTGGACAAAAAAGACTTACGTTTTGGTGAGTTGCATCTCTTAGAGTTTCAAAAAGCAGTACTAGAATGGAAAAAGCAATCAATAAATAAATCTAATACAAAACTAAACTATAAATCGCAAAATTGTTAAAATCTCGTCTTGTCTTGTTTTCGTGAACCCAATCTCGTATTTCATCTCGTCTTGGGGAAATTGTGACTCATCCCGCCTCTATTAGTTAGTAAACATATTGTTGACTTCGTATTTTCTTTACTCAAACTATTATTGGAGACACATGTTTTTCAAGAAGTAACCAGTCATTTATGGATGATCACTAAAAATATAGCCTTGTGTGAACTTGCCACGTATTACTCATTGTCCATGTTTATCTGTGTGTTGTGTAACTGCCTTATACGACCCTGTTACTTTGGTTTTAAGTGTCAGAAGTTTAATGTTTCTCAAATGCAATGTCAAAGGTATATAGTAGTTTATGATGAAATTGTCCCTGCAATAAAACGGTAAATTTCTCTAATCTAAATTAAGATGTAACATGAATCTGTATTATTTTACACTTTTACCGTAATGACAATGAGGAATGACACTTTAAGTAACTACGGTAATGCAAAAGATGCAAATAAAACACCATAATAATGTAAACTGTTATTTAAGTGAGTAGTGGCTCTGCTAATGCCTGTAAAATGCCTCGATGACAAGATAATGTACTATAATTAACCGGTCAGTCTCAAGAGAGAACAAAACAAGTTTTGACAAGAATAAAACATAGATTATCCCACATATCATTAAGTTATAATATTATTATTGAAAGCCTTGGATGTCTTCTTGATGATATTTGGCAGATTTCATTTTTTCATTTATTTATTCATCATAAGATTCACTGATTCTGATTATTATTTCATATGATTTAAGATTTTTTAATCTATTTTATGAGAAAACATACCAATTTGGGCTTAGCATATTACTTTGCCATCTTTAAATTTACATTTTTACAAAAATTTTTTTACCTTAAAATAAATGGTAATACTGCTGCTAATGATTATTTTTGTAGTTGACTTAATTTTTTTCCTATTATACATTATGATTTTTTTTTTGGTCTATTTACAGAATTTTACCAATAAAGTGTATAATCATCAGAAATTATTTATTCTTTTTTGATATTCTGATTCCTTAATAGCGCTGTGTTTGTTATAAAAAGGTGTTTTATTGACCTTTATTTAATCACGACACTGCTGCAGGTCTTAAGAAGTTGGTTTGTGTATTAGAGTCTAGTCAAGATAACGTAAACGGTTATAAAAATACGATCGCACTTATCTTCCTAATAAAGTTTGTATGTCTTACCTATAATTTCTCCAGTCATAAAGAGGAAATACAGCGTAGCAGCAATGATCAGTCTCTTCATCACTTTTTTATGTTTAAGGTTTTCTTTTCTCCTGATGCAGTTTTCACATGGATCCAGGTTTGTTCCAGGACTCTCCAAACTCCCATCCAACAAAGAATCATCATCGTCCGCTCCTCCAACCACCAGCGTATTCACAGCTACCCCATTCCCAGCAACTCCTGAGGAATAATCCGACATCTCTCCAGACACCACCACTCTCAGTTTGTTGAATTTTGGTCCATCGTCTTCCACCAGCTCATCGGAAAATTCAAAAGGTGCTGTGTCACTCAAGTCCCAGTCACTTCTGTCTTTTCGGAAAGCAGACCTCATTTTACTAAAGAAGCTACCTCCTGCCATCGTTGTATAAAAGGAGGTGGACAAAGGCGACTTGGGTCAAAGTGATAAAAGTGTGAAGTGTCCACTCAGGTAATCATTGAACCATCTCAACCAGGAGGTCACAAGGAGACGAAAACAGCCCCTCAGATCTCAAGTGTGTAATTTAGCTTCTGTGGGAGGGAACAAAACATGGTGAGGTAAGATTGACATCAGTGGAGAAGACAATAAGAGTAGAAGACAGTACAAGAAGTGGTGGTATTGGCAGTAATAGCATTAGAAGGATTAGTAGTATTAGTACCTGTGATTTCCAAAGATTTTGGGAAGACTATGTACCAGTAACCACAAATAATCTTGATTTAAATAATTTGACTTTATACAATTTGTGGAGTATAAATTACTTTTATTGCCTACATTTGATACTAAAGCCATCCTTTTTGCTCTGTATCATTACTTTTAAATGTTTATGATATAACAAATTGCAAAAAAATTTGATTTTGTGAAGCTAATGTATAGTGCAAATTGCTTATAGGTTATGGGGGGCTGCCACAGTCTTCTCTGTTAATGGGGAGCATTGTCAGTAGTATTAGTAGTATTAGTATTAGTAGTATTAGAATGGGAAGCACAAAAAGAAGGAAATACTAAGTACTAAGATTGAGTTTTTACTCCTATGCAGTATGCAATACTTTAAAGTTATGTGGACATCATGGGACATATTTAAAAAGATTATGGGTCTCAGTCAAACTCAAAGGATTTGCTGTTTTAACGAATTACTAGTTGAAGTTTAAAATTGTTTACCATATCCACTGTAGTGTGATGATTTTTACAGTATAATTCTAGGTAGGTAGGTAGTCTTGAATTTTGAAGTGAATTTTGTACTTGAATATTTATATATTTGATTTAATGTAACATTCATCATTAATGCTTTTAATTCTTATTGACAAAATTCCCACTTTAGAAGTATACCAACATTTACTGTATAACTCAATATGGAGATTTAGACTGACTCAAAGCCTGGCAGTCACCTAAGGTGGTAATCAATAACAGAACATCTACAGAACAGGATCTATTAACTGCACTTCGCCTTGTGTACACTATAATAATTACCATTAGAATTTTCATGTGAGCCTGACCCAATTATAAATAGAAAATTCATGGACATGATCTCTGAGAACAATCTGACATACCAAACATCATAACACACTGGCATACCGATGCATAAAGAAAGAAAAGAACAAATGTAAATTATTCACTTTAAAATAAACTTTTATGGCAGATGGGGATAGGAATAAAAGGAGTAAAACATGTATATAATGCAGGTATGTCATAATTTTAATTTTCCGTAGGGGGGAGATTTTCCATGTGCACAATTTCTTGGATCTGGCCCGAAAGAGATGACCTTTATCTACAAAGTCATAAGATCTATATGTTTTTAATGGGGGAAAAACGTACGTTTCAGCATTTCAAGGAATTTAAAGACCTCATAATGAGACCAAGCACAATAGATTTAACACAACACTTAAGGTGCTGAGCGCAAGTTTACCTACAACCCTGGCTAAACAGTAACAGGCTAGTAACCATTAGCACATTTTTTAACTAATTTCTGGACAAAAATAGCAATCCCGTTACCCTACTATGTTACATAATAACACACACTGAACCTACCTACAAAACGCTGCATTGACTTGATAATTTAATGTCTTGTTTAGTCTAAAAACGGTCATCGTAATGTTGGAGTGCGTACTCACCGCGTCTCGCCTCTTCCTCAACCCGGAAGTTACGCCAGGGATTATGTGCACTGAAGAGATTATAAGAAGAAATACCTTAAAAAAAACAACAACTTTAAACCCTACTATTATCTTTTGGCGTTTAGCACCGGAAGAAAATGACCACATTCAGTTTTAATTTTGTTACAGTTTTTTAGTTTCAATCTTTGACATCTTAAAACTAGCATAGCTCCGGTAGCTTCTTTACATTTGATTGTTTTTATGTATTTTATATCTAATTTTGCACGGAGACAAATGATTGCTAATCAACTAACTACTCTATTTTATATATTATTCCAAGTTTAATGTTAATAAGATTATATTGTTAATTCATTTCAGCCATTCAATTTCATACAGTGATTATTTGTGTTATCTCTTCTCGTTGAAGCGTCTCTGTGTAGTCACGTGAGGACGTAGCTAAACAGTCACATGAGGTTTTGCTAGACGCAGCAAGAAATCGCAAACCCTTCTATTTTTCCATCCTAAAAAGTAAACTACACACTTTTCATATAGTGAACGAATCCACTACAAACCGTAAGTGCATTTTAATACAATCTTTCCCGAAAACACAAAATATATGGTTGAAGATTTGAAGTTTGAGTTACCTTGTTAGCTTCCTCTGTGGTGTGATGTTTTGACAGGCATACAGGCTGCTAAAATGTTTATACTGATAATATCTACGACTCCGTAAAGATTTCTACGTCTGATGTGAACGTCTGTTTCAGGTTTTACTGGAAAGTTTGCTCATTATCGTCGCAGTCCATGGAGGAAGAGGGGAGAGAGGGCGAAGGAGCAGTATGCCAAAATGAACATGATCAGCAAAGTAGAGGTATGCGAGCACGATGCTTTCACTTCACTTTCACTCCTTCCTGTAGAGTTGTGCTGCCAAGAAAAGACATGAAAGTGCACAATGACCTTTTCATGCAAGGCAAGGTAAGTTTAATTTCATAGTACAATTCAAGCACAAAGTAATCCAAAGTCCTTTACAGAAAAGAGAGAGACATTAAATGAGAGAGAAGAGTGCAGAATAACCCTTCAGTCATATGCACAGCTAAACATGACTGGTTTTGAGCCTGGATTTAAACAGCATCCAGGTAGAACCCTGTCTCACATGTTCAGGAAGAAGAACGTGAATGTTCAAACAAACAACAAACAAATAAAATGACTAAAACTTTAAAATAGACTAAAACTGTAATTATGTCATTTCTAACACAATTATGGATACGTCTATAGCGTTTGGTACTCATAACCTCATATATATTTATTGATTTGTTTACAAGTGGCTCAGCAAAACACCACAACCTATTTTGGAGAACGTTTGATATTTTTGCATTTGAAGAGTGTATGACGTTTCAACTTTTAAATAAGAAACAAACCAGTTTCTAATATAACATCTAAACAATAAAAGTGTACCATGTTTTAAATCGCAGAACTCAGAAGACACAAAATCCTATCTACTATAACAACAAAACAGACAACAGACAAAAAACTAAAAAAAAAAAAGTGTGTATATGTGTCTTGGTTTAATTTTGTTACACAACTTTGTCTTGAAGATGCAGCTGAATAATCTGATCCCAAAAATCTGCCAAAAGAAACACAGGCCCCTCCTCAAGCCGTTTTAGCATCTGGACAAACCTCTTTTCATCTATTGAACTCCTAATTCAATAGGAAATATTGCAAACAAATGTAAGGTTTAATTCTTTTTTTATTGAATTAAGATAAAAAAACAACAGATTTTACATTTTATAGTCATAATGATGAAAGTTAAGAATGTTACATAATGTTACATAATAATGACTATAAATTTCAGAATGAGGAAAAGTTAGGTTAATTGCCTTAGAAAGTAACCATTTTTATTGAATTTTGAATGGCCAACTGTCCTTAAAATGGCACCAGATAATGAGGAACCTGAGACTCATGATAAAGTTCATGTTTGTATTGCATTTACGACATGAAAAAAATCTGTTTCACCTCCCCACTGTTCTTGTATATAATTGCAATTTTATATCATGAATTACTTTCTTGTACTATGCAGCCTAACCTCATTCCAAATCTGTAACACTGGCAGCTGTAACATTATAAAACTAAAAATCTTATTATTATACTCAAATTAAACATCTAATTAAAACAACTAAACATACAAATAACATCTGATTTCTTTCTGATAATAATAATAATGGCCCCTCTTATTACTGACGTCAGATTTTGCAGTTTACATTTCATAATCATAAAGACAGAGAAAACACAAAATGATCACATTTTGTCCTTGTAAATGTATCCAGTCTTTTCGTGCAGATTGTGTGATCCTGGTGTGGTCAGATGCACATGCACAACATATGGCATGTTTTCTATTGTAGTTACATAAAATAACCAGGTCACAAGTGAAATTACAAACCACAATCTGCACACTTGAATGCACGGCTTTCAAGTTCTTTCAATGTGACCTTAACATGATACAAGGAGGATAATTTTTCCCAATAGACTTCAACGTGCTCCACTAAAATGTTCTTTTGTTATTGAGAAGCATAAAAATTATAGGACCATTCTTTGGTTTGATGCAAATATTTCCTTCCTGAAGGATCTTAATTTGAATTGCTTGGTTTCTACAATGACAGAGGATTGTTTTCATAGCCGGAAATGCACGGATAATGCGTAAGTAATGGAAAAGTCATACAGAGTAGAAAAGTGTTCTGTCTGGTTTGATGAAAGCCTAAAGATGAACTGTATGTATGTGTCATTTATAAATACTACTAAACTTATGCATTTGTTTATTTCTAGATAAATGAAAATAAAATAACAAAAGAAACAAAACAATATAAGTGTTTTAGTAACTCACTTTAGTTACTCTAAAAACATCCCTTTACTGTTGCTTAGATAATATTTGGTATTAGTATTATTTTAACAAATCTTTGAACAGAGCAGGTTCCAGACCAAATTATAAATAAGTTGTAACTATAGTGTTGCATTATACCATACCAACTTTATTTAAAGCACTTTAAAAACTTTACAGCTGATCAAGTGCTGCACACAGACATAAAATAGACAAGGACAATCACAGTCAAAGTCACAGTCACAACTACTAAAACATAGAAAACAATTAGATATTTAACAGGAAATGTACATCTCACTTGTAAAAGCCAGTGACAGGTACAGTGTCTGCCTGTTTAACCTCTTAATGACAACTGTTCCACAGTCGTGGGGCAGCAACAGAAAATGCACGGCCTCCACGAAGCCTGTGTTTACTTTTTGGGAGGACAAGCTGAAGCTGATCTGCTGACCTAAGAGTGTGAGCAGGGATGTAAGGATCAGATCAGCGAGGCAGGAGGGCACTAGGCCATGCAAACACTTAAAGTAAATAAAATAATTTTAAAATCAACTCATGCACTGGGAGCCAATGGAGAGAGGCTAAAATAGGTGACATGCTCTCATGTTTCCAGGTTCCAGTTAAAGGAGCAGCTGAGTTTTGGACCCGCTGCAAAGGGCAAAGTGCATTTTCCCTGACAGCAAGTGCAGTACAAAAATCCAATATGGTGGTCACAAATGCATGTATGACAGTTTCAAAATGTTCTGCTGACAAAATGTGCTTGATTTTGGCCAGTAGCTGGAAAAAACTATACTTTACAACAGCACTAATTTACTTATCAAATTTGAGATCAGGGACCATTTTGACACAACAAGTTTGAAACAACTGGCTTCACTAAATGATTCCAGGTCCACAGGAGAAGAAGAATTTGAGGAACTAGGGCCAAAAGCCATAACTTCATATTTTTCTTAATTAAGGTGCAGAAAGTTCTGTGACCTCTAAAATTTTACTTTCACTGATACAGTCTACAAGTGGTCTGGCACCCTGTGGATCTAGTTTCTTTAATGTTAGATAGATCTGGCTGTCATCAGCATAACAGTGGAATATGATGCCACGCTTCCTCAGCATAGTGCCCAGAGGGAGCATATAGAGGGGAAAAAAGCAAAGGCCCGAGTATTGATCCCTGGGGATATAGACATTATAAAGTAAATTATTAATATGCTTTTTAGTAACTTATAGCACAAGTAAAGCCACGATTTCATAGATGCATAGATGTTGTTTGGTGTCGAGCTTGGGGGGGATTGAGGGCCATAGGCTGGTGGCCAGTATGTTAAATAATTCAAAAGTGTGCTTTTAAAACAGGTTAGAATGAGCCACCAGACATTTTTTTATGCTCAGACCCTCAACAGGACACACTACATATTAGATATTGGCTTTAGAAAAGCAGCTTTTCAAACACTCTCATAACACTGAACGAAAAATGGTTTGAGGGCCACATTTACCCCCACGGCCACAGTTTGGACATCCCTGCTTTAAAGTGATGGACGTACGACGTATTTGCCAGTAGTGACACGGGCAGTTTATCTGGTTGTTCCATAGTGCTTTTGTTTACTTTTTTACATAACACTCAAGTATCCTGATTATTTTAGTGTCCTGGTTTTAAACATGCCGAATTTCCATGGTAACAGTCACTTTTTGATGTTCAATCCGAAAGCTCTTGGTATTATTGTAGCAAATCTCCCAAGAAAACAGGATCCAGAGCATGTTATAAAGCAGTTATAACTAGACGTGCTTTTAAAACAGATATTTTCTTCATCCACAAATTTGATTGAAACCATAACCTATATATTTTCTTTTTTAATTTAATCAGATCTCCCGTCAGAGCAGGATCCAGAGCCTCCTCCAGACCCAGTTCTCGAGGACAGAGTTTGTGTGGACAGATGCACCGTGGACAGACTCACAGAGGGGCTCCTGTCTCACTACCTCCCCGATCTGCAGAACTCCAAGAGGGTCCTGCAAGAGCTCACGTGAGGATTTAATCATTTTATCAGTTTTAGCAAAGGGAGCGTCAATACAAAGACACTGGTTATCGTCACATTCACCTCCAAATCGGATTATCTGATTTCTGGACGTGTCGGAGTTGTGTTTTGTTTCATTCACACATGTTTAACACACAAATCCTGCATATTTAGAGTTCTTCTCTCAAACAGAAAACACTTTGTTCCACCTTGTGATGTCATGTGGTAATACAGGAAGTGCTCCACTGTGTTTTTAAACTTCACACACCTTCATTATAACCATTTGGATAATTTCAGTCCTGGAATTGCCCAATCTCAAAAAAAGGTAAAAAGTAGCTCTGAACTTTCATCACTTGATGACATCACAAGGTGGAATAGAGCATTTTGAGCTTTAGAGATGTAGACAGACATAATAAATATTAACAAAAAACACAACTTTGAGTATGTTTTTGATGAGGTAACAACATTATAACATGATTAAGAGCTCACGAGTTAGTTTTCATAATGTAGGACCTTTTGAGTGAGCGGCTTTTCGTGATTCTTGCTTTGTCCTCTAAACAGACAAAACCAGGTGATTTTATTGGATACACTGGACCAAGAAGTGACGAAGTTCAGGGACTGTAACGCGCTACTGGACCTCAACGCTCTGGTATGTTCAAGGTTTAATAATTAAAAATAATAACTTTGTAAATGCAGTCCACTTACACTAACTAAACACTTTTCACATGTGTGGCTGCAGTTCACAGAGGCCAAAATCTACCACAACAAACTTGTGAGCATCAGGAAAGAGATGATCATGCTTCACGAAAAAACCACAAAACTAAAAGTAAGATTAAAAAGTTTGATTCATGCATGTTTGAGTAATCCTGCATTGTCCTGCATTTGAAATTCCCCAAATTTCCGTTTTCATCTACCCCTTATCCCTGCCCACCAGCATGTACTGAAATTATCATTAAAAAAATTATAATAATCAGAACACCGGTAAAGAAAATCCACTGCTTCTTATAATAGTAGTGGATTATTCAGCATCAAGCCATTTTAGATCATTTTTGCTGTTTACAATGAAAAATACACAAGGAATGATCTACAGCTTTGGTTTCTTTTTCTTTTTTTTTCTTTTTTTTCCTCAGTACAAGATAAAGTAAGGTACATCTTGTTTAATTTATTCTATTTCTTGTTTGTAGAAAAAAGCTCTGAAGCTGCAGCAGCAAAAGCAGAAAGACCTTCTGGAGAAGGAGCAGCAGAAGGAGAAGGAGCTGGAGCGAGAACGGCAGCTCACCGCCAAACCAGCAAAACGCAGCTAAAACTTTGATCAGTGAAACAATGTTTTGTTTTATTCACTTTATTTGTCCCCAAGGGGCAATTCAGCACACTGAGCAGAACATACAGTAATAGTTTCCTTTCTGAAAAATCCAGAATAATATATCTGTATTTTTTTTATACAGAAGGATAAGTCTTGTCATGATTGTGATTTGCTTATTTCGGTCCACATATATTTTACAAACAAAATCAAATTTCTCTTACAGTAAAAGAGTTTAGTGCTTCACTCACTGATTCTGCAGAAATCCTCAATGTTTGAATTGTTTCCCTTTATTCAGTGTGTATTCTGGATCCCAGGCAACAGTAATAATAGAAAAGTCTCAGTGCAGCTCATCAGGTAGCATCAGCAGATCCACAGCAGCCACCACGACACAAGTGTCCCTCCTCTGTGTCCTGCAGCCTGGGTATCAGCCACCAGGGGGAGCCAGGTGAACTCTGGAGACACAACAGTAAAGCCTTAGCCTTAGCCTCAGTCTTACCGGTTCTGTTGTTTCAGTTTGGTGATGAGACAGGCCTTTCCTAAAATGTAACAGATTCAGTAAAATGTAACATCCAACAATGTTATAATTTCTGTACATGTAAGTGCTTAACTTGCATCAATTTCCATCAATATACAATAGGACATTTGTGCATAAGGGTGTGGTTAAGGGCTAGAACCACAAGAAATGTCATTATATCACCAATTTAGTCCAAAAGACTCCAAAATGTCTTGGCTCACTCTTAAGTATATTAAAAGGAAAATATGTTTTTAATGTCTAATTAGCAACAGAATATAGTTATGCAGAATAAGCCATAAAAAAGAAGAATAAATACTAATTCAAGGTACACCGCGCAAATTTTCTGGCTGCCTACTTGTCTCCATGGAGATGTTATTGTTCAGTCTGGAATGTCCCGGTAGGGCATTAAATGTGTCCTTCTGGCCTTTATTCAGTGACATGTTGTTTTTTTACTGATCTAACATTGATCATGCATTCTTACTGTGAGTATAGTGTTTCCGTGGAGATTAAAGTATATATATAGTGGAACATTATAGGCAATATTTCCATGGAGAGAAGCTGGTGAAGGATCGTGCACCAGAAAAGTTCCACAGTGCACCTTTAACACTGAAGTTATCACTTTCAAATACACAAATTATGAGCTAGTTAGACGTTAATACATTTCCTACAATAAAGGGTACTACATATTTATGACACATATACAAAATCTGTACAAAAATCATGTTAAACACTTAATACTGTGCAAGGCAAGTTTAGTGGGTTTATTACCAAAGCTACTGCTTCCTTTTTAGTGTTATGAATAGAGCCACCTGTTTTCTTTGGGTTCATCATATGAAAAACTTGTAAACCCAAACGCTTTGCCTAAAATGTATTATGTATTGCAAAGAAAACTTCATATCTACTCTTTTTTATATTTATTTAAAGGTGCACTGTGTAACTTTTTTGGTGAAGGGTCCATCAAATGCTTTTCTCCATGGAGATACTATTGCTTAGTCTGGAATGTTCCACAGTATTATGGCATTAAACCTTTTTATTGTCATTTTCTAGGTATTTTTGAGCTATAAAACCACCTATAATTGAATAAATGTAAGGTAGATCTGTTTAATGTCACACTGTGAAACATTCCTGGCTGAGCAATGACGTAGCCATAGAAACAAGCAGGTGATGGAGCCCGAAACAAAAGGTTACATAGTGCACCTTTAAAGAGAGGAAAGATATTTAGGATTTTAGCCAAACTTTGTATGCCATAGGAATAATGCGTTTTTTTGTAATTTATGTATGTGTATTATTTCAGTATTATGCTTGCCAAACGTGCTTATGCTGTTTATGCTATTCTAACCATATCACATGTTAAAACACACTGAATTTTAAAGTTATGGTACGATTGTTTCATACTTTTTTTTTATTTTTTACCTGATGGAAATTATTGTCTAAAATACCTCTGTGCGCTGATAATCTTGGTTGATGGTTTTTACAGTGAAAAACAGCCCTCACACATGTTCTGGAGTAGAAAGTAAAAATGGGATGTTCCAATATTTTAATGTGCAGTTTTTTGTCCTGTCCACCAGGTGTCAGCAGCATAACATGTCACACTATGATTCAAATAAACTTTATTGATCCACAAGGGAAAATATTTGGACAAAGTAGCTCACACATCACAATATATTATAATAACAAAGAGGAAAAATATAAATGGTAATAATATATTCTATATGTATTAGGATTTTTAAATCAGAACATTTGATATTTACACACCTGTTTTTTAAAAAAGTTTGTGAACATTCAGTAGTCTATAAGATTGTCAAAAGTATCAATACTTATCATAGTCAATACTAAAACTATCAAAACTAGATCCGTTTAAGCAACTTTACACTATGTTACAGAAAAAAATCACACAATGAGATAAAATTGGACCTTGTTTGATTTTCAGTTTTATCAGAACTAACATAGGACCACATGGAGTAATAAATAAATACTATTATTGTGTGTTGAAAATTAGAATGTTAAATATATTATATTAAATACTTGCATATCAGAATCTGTGTTGAATGTCAACAGTATATATTTATAAACATATTTTTAATGGTATCATTATATAAATAACACAGCTGCACTATAAAGTCTGATATAAACACACACAAAAATGTAATTGTTGGTAGAGGAGAAGACCTGGTGTGAGCAGCTACACACACTGACAATGTCTCTGATATATTAAAACGTATATCAGGTTATTCATCTTGTTTTCAGATTTATTATTTATAGTTCTGAGACTGCTTAATTCTGTTCTAGACTTAGTTTATTTTAAGATAACAGGATCAATAAAATGATCTGTCCATGCAGTAAGATAATTTAACTACTTCATTTTCTGATCGATTTAAGTGTTAATAGCTTAAGCCTTTGTGCAGTGCATATGTTCATTCACAGTAAAAACAACATGTGAGCACTGATTGTGAGATTGAGGTCCATGTTTTACATAAATGTCCAAACAGAATGAATTTTCTAATCTATACATAAATGCTACTTTGACTTATAACCTTCAGCCTGTGTTGGGACCTTCCACTATTTCAATTACTGCTCAAACCAGACACAGAGTAAAAACTAACAAACATGTATTTAAATACTACAAATTGTTTTATTGCGAGTGTTAGAGATGCAACATAAAATCTCAAGTTTGGTTTCTACATATAAACTTAAATTGTTGTTTTTCCCCACACACATTTCTGTCATCGAGGCTGCTGACAATCACACTAGGTTACATTCCTTTCTGTATCTGTCCCAGCCACTCAAAATCACATAAAACACTAAAATTACTCTTTTTGCTCCATATCTACCCAACACTACCCAACCTGGAGGACCATAAAGACCAGAAAGGGGTCCCAGTGCTGCAAGAAAGGCAAATGACCCAACTACATATGTACATTTTTATTGTATAGATTGAGTAGCAGCTGTACCTGTATTTGTCCAGCAGAGGGCAGCATTGCCAAAGATTCAGTCACAGTAAGAACAACATTGGAGCACTGAGGTTGAGGCTAAACGTGGTACATAAATGTCAATATAGAATTAATTTTGCAATCTATACACAAGTGCTAGTTTCACTTATAATCTTTCAGTCAGTCTGTGTTGAGGCCTTCCATTATTTCAATTAAAGGTCATTGAGTTTAAAAAAAAAAAAAAGAATAAAATAAAAAAAAAACCAAAAAACATGTTTTTACCTATTATAAATCGTTTTACTGCAAGTGTTTAGAGATGTTACATAAAATCTTAACTTTGGTTTCTGCCCATAAACTTAAATTGTTGTTTTTCCTCAAAGTTTGGTAAATTTTACACATTTTTCTATCATCACATTTGCCAACCCCAGGAGGCTGTTGACAATCACACTAGGTTACATTCCTCTTTGTCTCTGTCCCATGCACTCAAAATCACATAAAACGCCCAAATTACTCTTTTTGCTCCATCTCTACCCAACACTACCCAACCTGGAGGACCACAGAGACCAGAAAGGGGTCCCAGTGCCGCAAGGGGGGGCAAGAAAAGCAAATGAGCCCACCACAGATGTACATTTTTATTGTATGGATTGAGTAGCAGTGAGTTTTTGTCATTGCGGTTTTGCTTTCGGCTGGTCCAACACTTATTTTATTTTCTATTTGGGTCAGTGAAGGGAAAAACACACGCCACAATGGACAGAGGCTTGGGCAGGGTCATATTAATTATAGTATGGCTGTGCAGAAATATCCTATATGTGTCAATCAAATGCAGCAAAACACAGCAGTCTTCCTCATGGAGTTTTTGTGGGTCAGTGCACTTGGTTTCAATAGGAAAACTACAACAATTCAAGTTAAATATGTATTATTAAATGTGCAGAATTATTAAAACATGAAATTAAAGATACACAATGTAATTTCTAGTAAGTTCTACCGTATACACTGCAAAAAAGCTTGGCAAAAAGTTAAAATATAAACCCTTAAATCTACCAGAAAATGACATAAAAGTAGTGAAATTATCTGTACATGCAGCAAGATCATTTTACTTGCCCCGGATATGCCGAAGAAAATGGATGGATGGAAGTTTTAAAATCTTGGCCAGATCAGAGAAATTTGGAGTGGTTAATACTCGCTGATGGGGGTAAGAGACAGATTTTCCAGTTTTCTTGCATTGTCATGAAATGTCCATAAAGTTTATTCACAAATCTTTACTTTTTTTTTTTTTTTTAAATCGATGATTACTTGCTAAACTGCAACTTGCCATACTACAACAAAAACATTTTAACTGCATTTATTTTACTTGTCCCCCATCTGTATTAAATACACTCAACAAAAATATAAA
>KN494856.1:18407-45942 GCA_000787155.1 Scartelaos histophorus | reverse complement strand
AGAGAGAGAGAGCGACAGGGGAAATGGAGACAGAGATAATGGAGAGAACAGTGACAGAGGACAGAGAAGGACAGGACAGAGAGATAGAAAAAGTAAAGAGAGGACACTCATTGCGGGAGCTGGTTTTCCTCCCTCCTTCACAAAGCCGTTCTAATAACACCTAAAGACGTATTAGGCGTTGTGAGCGGCGCTTATACCAAAGTGAGCCACTCGGTTATGGAGTCGCCCGAGCTTACGTTAATGAATAGAGGAGCTGACGGAGGCTAATTCACATCGCTCAGCGGAGAGGCCCACGTATCAATCTATATCAGTTACACAGGGACTTTCACTGAAGACGGGCCTGCGCTAAGCTTTAAAGGAGAAAGAAAATAAAAGTACACCGAGCTAGACAGATTTATGGACAGATATGACTTAGAAGGTCGTAGATTATGCGTTTTCAGGGGTTTGAAATGGTTTCGGACACTGCAGAATAGAGAAAATGCAGTAAAAGCTACGATAACTACAGCTTGATCTTGAGCTTTAAGTCAAGTTTGGACGTCTTTACCTCATTAAAAACAGACCTGGACTTGTGTTTTGTTCACACGTGTTTGGAGAAATGCTTTATTATTTGACTGTCTACAACTCCAAAGCTCAAAACGCTCGATTCCACCTTAGTAGTTTTCAAGTTAACAGCGACCTTTTACCTTTTGTTCGGTAGAAATTGGCGATTCCAGAGCTGAAATCATCCGCTGTTTTCAGTTTGAGAGAAGAACTCAGCCCAAATATGAAGGATTTGTGTTTTAGAATTGTGTGAATGAAACAAAGCACAATTCCAGGTCTGTTTTTGGTGAGGAAACAACATTATAACAATTCAGAAAATAGCGTAATATGGGCCAAAATTACCAAATAATTTATTAAGAGCAATTCAGGCTTAGTAGCTTGATTGAGTGGTCATTAAAGTGAATATTGCATTTGTATTGTATTTTGTCACTAAAACACACTATAGTTGACACAATTATATATAAGATTTTACTAATGATCTTTCCTAGCTTTATATTAGTGACGTTTATAATTTCACTTCCTGTTATTTCACTATTGTACAATTATGAAGTCAGTTTAAGGCAACTTGAGCACAGATTTGCAGGACTCTTTTCAGCACTGTTTATGAGCTTAAGCCGCTCTAATAAAAGGCCACCTCAAAATGTCCAGTTTAGTCAGAAGTGCTCCTGCCTCAGACGTCTGGAGTGGTGCTGGACGCAGGGACGTCCACCCGAGCGTCGCTGCAGCTGAACGTTCTGGCTGCAGATTCACCATGATCGTGTTCCGGTTCCGGGGTCTGGGATGTTCCGGATCGACGTCTCTGTCCGTGATCGTGTTCCGGTTCCGGGGAATGTGCGACGGCTCCGTGTGGCTCCTCCAGGAAGAGCAGAAGAACATCCCACAGGCCCAGAGACGACCTCATCACCTCCACGTGAAGACCATGTGCAGCTTTGAGAGACGCAGACGGTCGACGCGCAAGATACTGAAAAGTGAATTTCTCGACCCTGAACCCACCATGTTCCACTGAGTGCCTCAATTTCAGATGCACCACCGAGATGAACTGTTATCTGAACGCTCATCAATAACGAAATTAATTTTGGTTGATTTCATGTGATTAACCGTAATGGTGATAAAAGCTCAAAAGAGTCACATGAGGCGTTTATATTTTTGTTCAGTGTACTTGCTCTGAAACACTTCTAGATCGTTTCTGCAGCCCAAGAAGGTCCTGGGTTCAATTCTGTGGCAGCGCAGGGCTTTTCTGTGTAGATTTCCCCTCTGACTAAAAACATGTAGAGTAGGGGTCCCCCGTGAGGCCAGGACTCACCTGGAAAAGAGATTTTTTCTCTCACTCTCAGCGGGACTCTCCTGGTTAAATAAAGGTCAGTAAATTCTCCTGTGAATGTGACCTTTTTTAAGTATTGATACTTGCTCAAATGAGCATCGTGTCTAGAGTAGAATCTGATTTTTCTACACTTTTGACAAACGCATTGTCCGATGGTTTTATTTCCATTGTATAAAATGCATAGAATTCTTATTCTCCGAGCCTTGCTACAGCATAAAATATTACATAAACAGCTGATTTACATTCGTAGTGTGGCAAAAGTGTTGAATGGATTTGAAAAGAGCTCCTCCGTTCTCCATTCTCCCCACAGAGTGAAGAATCTGCTCCTCTGATATCATTAATATTTCACCCTGCAGGAAATGAGCTCTCCAAAGACGGATGCCTCCCTTAATTCTTAAACTACCTCCATTTAAAAGTGAAATCCAGGCCAACCCCCCAAAACAGACGGATTGTTTCGGAACCCAACAGCGTGTTCAGAGTCAAGTCAAATCTGATGTGAAAATCTGACACTTTGAGGAATGATATGCACAGCTGTTGATTGAATAAATGTCCAATAACAAAAAATAAGGCTTGTAATGTGTTAAAAAAATAAGCACCCGCGGATATGAGACAATTGCACCACACCATGAATTCTGTTCTGAGTGATTACTCTATTCAATTGTCAAAAATGGCTTGTAAGGAAGTAGTGTTGTCACAAAACTGAAATTTCAACTCAATTTTAATACTAATGAATGGACTCAGTTCTGATCTATAATACAGCTCAAGATCATTTTAAGATATTCAGGAAAGGTTTATTTCTGTCCTGTGAATGTTTTTAGTACTGTTCAAATGAGAATCTCGTTCCAATATTGGTTTTAGTATTGATTAGTATCTGATATTTGATACGAACACCACAGCTCAAGAGACAGCGGCTAAACATGATAATGCAGTTTTAAATTCCATGTGCCTTTTATGGAAAACATCTCCACATAAATTAATTCCTAAAGCTCCTCTTTGGTCTTCCTCCACTAGTTTTTTTTTTTTTGCTTTGTTTTTTTTTTTAATTTACAAAACCTTACGTGAGCTGACCGTCCAATTTAAAGAAAAATCATATTGAATTTTGTGTAGTATATTGTTATTTTGTTGATATATTATAATATTATAAGAAGATTGAGCACATCTATCTACATCTACTCTGTCCTGTTGAGTTCTTTCACATTTATTTACTTACTATGCAATTCTTGGACTTGAACAGCAGCATGTAAAGGCACATTTAGGAACATTCTGGGTGTGATACAACCTGATTATATTTTGGGATAATGCAAAAAAAATAGAAATCTTCACACCCACCCACGCCTCTGATATACAGGATATGTTTGTTATTCTACACTGTAAACCCGAACGCTCAAATTAATCAAAAATAATTATTTCCATTTAATTTAAAAAATGTTAGGTGCTCTGCTTAATTACAATTTTTAATTTTTACATGCATCTACCAGATTTTCTAGGCATTAAATTAATTATTTTGATTATTTTTAGCTAAATTTGTTTAAATAAGTGTTACTATTTTTTTTTTCTCATTATTTTATTTTTTTATTATTTTTTTTGTATTTCTTTACTAATTATTTTGTGAAATCTTTTTTTTTTTTTTTTTTTAACTATTATACACAAATTTTTTTTTTTTTTTTTTTATTAACTATTAAATGCAATTAAAACATTTGTGTGACACTTAGTTATACTTAAATTTACACAAATTAAAAAATTTAGACTATAAACTTAAAAAAAAGTTAGGCAACTGTTTAGCTCAATTTTTTTTTATTACTGCTTAATTGTTGGGGTTTGCAGTGTAATATTATTGTTATGATACTAAAATTTCTAACTTGATATATAAATACGAAAGAATAGATTTGATATTCAATACTGATTTTGATACGCAAATGACCCAAATAACGATGATATTGTCATTTTTAGTGCTACATGATAGTATTTGTTCATTACACCATGGTGGTCTCACATAAAACAAGTAAAAACTGTTCACAAAAGGTCCAGTTTTATCCAGTTTATAATTATTTTGAGTATCGATACTTGCTTAAATGAGTATAGTTTCAGTGCCAGCTTAAGTGCTGATTAGTATCTGATGTTTGATGCTTTTGACAACCCGACCGTAAAGGTGCAGAACTCAAAAACATTACAATATTCGGACATAAACATGCACAGAGCAGCCTGTAAACTCCTGGTGGTGTGATGTGGATTAAGCTTGACAGGCATTGAAATAACTTGAGTCCCAACACTCCGCCTGCACCTGCTCCGAGCATCACAACCGCGCTAACTGTGTATGCAAACAACACAGAAGCTACAACCCAGATGTGATTAAAGCATCTCTTTATCAATTTGTCACGGCACACTTCTCCTTTCCGCACTACCTCAATTACGGCTCTGCACAGTGGCGCTAATGCAGTTTATTATGACGTCCATTAGCGTGAGTGACAGGAAGGTTAAGAGAGTGGAGCACTTTACGCTGGGAGGCTCGAGTGTGACAGAATGCGGATCACGGACTTTTTACTTCAAGGGTCTTCATCAACAAAAGGGCAGAGTCGCGGAGAGGAGGCCGACCTTTCGCTCTCGCCAAAATCTGCGGCGCTGGTGTCTCCGTGATGGATTACAAAGTGCACCGGGACGGACAGCGCGCCGACCGGGGACTTTCACAGGCAATGATGACTGTGGCTTTTCAAACACTAAGCTCGGAGTGGACAGAGAGCAGACAAGTACAAGCAACAGTCAAGTGGCCGAGGGAACTGCATAATGTAGTGTCCGGTGTTGACAACAATGCATTTGCTCTTTGGACGCTGGGGCTTGTAGGACTGAACAATTAATCACGATCAAATCAAAAGCTCTATCAAATCACAAACTCTTTAATTATGTACAAAGCAGAATTCAATTACCTGGCCAGCTGAAACCACACACTTTGAAAAAACTTCATAAAAACAAAGTCTGGAGCCGTATCCTGTCTCCCCATTTTCAAATAAGTGTGATTGATCAGCAAAATGACCAATCAGAGAGAAACGTGTTCTATTCATGTTAAAAGAAACATGGTGGCTTCAGAATAAAAAAGGAAAGAAAAAAAACCAATATGCTGCATTAGAGGTAAAAGTGAGCCATACAAAACTGTGATAATGTGACTTTTGAACCCACTTTAAGTATCCAAGCGGGAAGCACTCGGCTAAAGTCTGCTGCAGTTTGGAGTTTGTCAGTCAAAATGTCAGCCGCTGCCACGCGTCTTTGTGGCACTGACAGGAGGCTGAGAGCTACAGCACTTCAGTTAAAAGACGACTTCACTCAGAGTCCATTATGTCCACAGAGCGGCCCTGTTCTCCAGAGAGAGCACAGCCTGCAGCAGCTTAAAGAACACATTATGGAAATACAACTTAAAGAAGCTGTGCCTGATTTTTATTGACTTAAAGAAGAACTAAGTAACTTTCCACAACATTTGCCCATTGGACAGAATTGAAATTTTCTCTTACTATGGAACCTACCTGGAAGCCTGAGGGATTATAACACTTTTTTTCCTTCTCTTTTCTCTTTTTAATTAAAATAAGGCAATGTAATCACATACAAACATATGTGGCCAAATATTTAAAAAAGAGCCAAATATTGCAGGGTTGGTTTTCCGCATGGGGACAGCAGGTGAAACGCTTCAAGAACCCCAAATTTAACCCCATATTTAACCATCATAAGGACTTATAAAGATGTGTGATAAGGTAAAAATGTTACTCTCTGCTTTAAAACAGAAAAAAACGGAAAAAGGAAAAGTTCTATTTTCACCTAACCTTGGCTGAAATATTCAATAACTGCTGAAATATTGCAATACTGCAGTAGTGGTGTGGTGCAGTATTAGTGGTGAAGTTAGTTCAAATTATATAAAAGGTTTACTAGTTAATCTCTATATAAATCTTAAGAGCATTATTATTTGAAAAAAGGTGAAAACGCCTAACCTGAAAATATTCAAAACAAATCAAAAGGAACGAAGTATGTTTGTAGATCTCTTGTAACAATTCATACATTTTGAAAAACCTTTTCTCACATATTACATTTTGTTTCAATCTGTAGGGGGCGCTAATGCGTCAAATTCATTTCTTTCACATTAAGTAGCTTTAGGACAGAGTTTAACAACTGATTCAAATTTCACTAAAATTAAAGTTTGTATAAGCAAATGGGAGAGATTTGTAAACATTTTACTCGGCCTTGTCAGCGTAAGTGTCACTGACCACATCATGATGTCATAATGCACATGTGTGTTTCACCCTGTCTTATCACTTTGCGTTGTAACCTGCAGAGCCCTCCTGAAAACTCTACCACCAATGTGGAGGACAGAAAGGACTTCATTGGCCTTCCGAAGGGGCTGCTGAGTGTGACTGAAGACCAGCGAGTGACTCCGAGTCAGGCCCTGCAGCACAACTGCATCACCATGAGTCACCTGAGGGACACTGGGCTCCAGGGAGAGTAAGTCTACACATCTCAACCAGACAATCGTGGAAACACTCCAGGAGTGTGGAGACTGATTTATGTGTGTGTGTGTTTCATGATCTCAGAGGAGCTCATGTCCATCTGTCCGGCAGTGGACCCCTCATCCAGTCCCCCGGAGAGTCAAACATCTCACTCCAATGTCAAATCTTAAGTCAAAGCAGATGCTCTAAAATACGTATCTGTTGACCGAGAATCTGGAGTCTGGTCCCTTTGTGGAGAAGCATCTTCAGCTGGCTCACTTACAGCGCCCCCCATCTGCTGGGATGAGCTTGAGCCCATTGAGTATTCAGAGTTCTGAACTCATAGTCCTCCTCCAGTCAGAAGACTATCTGACCTCTGGAGTAAAGTACAAAGACGCTGCTGCAGTAAACCAAACTATGAAACTATGAGGGTTGGTGGAGCCTACAGAGAGTCAGAGATGCTGTGTGTCGCCATGTGCATCCACAAGGAGGCCACCGAGTCTTTCTCCCATGTTTTTATAAAAACAATTATTATTACGTCACTTGTTACTGAAAACCGTGCAAAAACAACCAAAGACATGCCTAATTAAGCAGTATTAAAAACACACTGAAAACTGTATTTTATCCAAATATCTGCATAAAATGAGTGACTAAACTAGAAAAGCCTCAATGACACACACTACTGGAGAATCCTCATTGCCACAGGAAAACAAACTGAAGCACAAAGCCAGTAACACCACAAGTGACATCAGTCTTGCTGACACCTCTTACTCATGCATAGTTTTCTTTAGCATGAGTAAACCAGGTCTTTCACATGAAACAGTTCAAACCAAGGACACTCACTGACAGCACCAAACCTTCAGCTGCCCCATTCATCACATCTTTATTCTACAGAGTTGTTAAGTGATGAGATCACTTCTGTGTCCAACCAGAAACTTAACAGCTGATTTCAAGTTTTGTTTTTGTTGCTTATTCAACAAACAATTTAAAAAAGTGTCAAATAGTATCATTATATATCTCACTAACTGCTGCTATCTTGGCCTAACCCTGCTTCTCACCTCACCCTCGTACATTTTCTGTCTCAGTTATCACCGTGGATCTATGCTTATTACCTGGGTAGCTTTAAAGGATTGCAATCCCTTTATAACATGAGATGTGTTGTCACAAAAAAGAGGACATTGTAAATAAAACATTGCACATGTTCCTCTGGGAGGAGGTGCAGGAACCTCTGAGTCCCCACGACCAGACTCACTAACAGCTTCATCCACAGGCTGTTAGGAGGCTGAACTCTCTCCCCTCTCTACCCACCGGGCTGTGAACTGTGAACTTTTCTTTCATTTTATTATTTACTTAATTAGAACTTTTCTTTCATTTTATTATTATTACTTAATTAAGCTTTGATTGAGGGTGAGACATGTAATTTCATTTTTTCATATGCAAAAATCTGATAATAAACTTTTTGAATTTTTTAAATCTTTGAATCTTTAATCAGCTCATGGACCTGGAAGTGACATGACAGTTAACAACACTATTTTATCTGAAAAAAGTAACATGCCAAAGTATTTGGTGGGATGTTCAAGCTCCACAGTCAGAAAACCTCTGACTGAAGGCAGTAGCAGCAGCAGATTGTCATTGTTAGTATGTGTGGTACCTCGTCCAGCTCTGAGATGTAGACGGGCTTCTCTTCAAAGCCGATAGGCATTGGGTCACTGGGCGGGATCTCCACCTCTTCGTACATCTTTGTGTTTTCTCGACGTATTCCCTCGGGCAGCAGCATCTGAATGTCACACACAGATACAACAACATATGTCTGAAAACAATGCACCTCAAAGACTGTGCAGAGGAACGGTCTGAAACACCGACAGAACTTTCAAGGAGAACTGGAGGCCAGACAAGATTTCAGTTTAATTTAGTTTAGTAGATTTAGTTTTTCGTAGATGACTTCTTTATCTGTTTTACGCCCAGTGTACACTGACTGCAAGTGCGGTGCATTTCAGGACTCAAGGGGGTCCCACAAGACTTAAAAGACTTTCAAAACAATTGCACCATGCCACACTGACCTCTGACCTCTACCACTCTGACCTCTGACCTCTGCCACACTGACCTCTGACCTCTGCCACACTGACCTCTGACCTCTGCCACACTGACCTCTGACGAGTGCCGGTGTGGGTGAGGTGTAGGTCTGAATCTGCAAGAAGTTGTTGCTGGACATGCCAGAGGTCTGCTCGTGGTAAACCCACATGACCCCGTGGTGCTTTGGTCAAACACGCTCCACAGTTGTAGCATGTGACCCCCTCAAAGTCTGCGCCACATCAAACCTGCAGTCAGTGTAAATCTGCCATCAAACTATTCATAGGCTTCAGTAGTACAACTTTTTTTGCTGTGATGTTTGCAATTTAGAGAACTTTTTTGTCGCTCAAAAGCCTTTTTTAATTGTCAATTTCTACGGCAACAGTTCCATTAGAATATTATGACATCAGATGAACACCACTCTTTTTCCTTATTATGGAAAAGGCTTGGGTGAAACGTGTTGAAAACCCATTTAATTGTGTCCTGAAGCTGTTCATTCTGTCCTCATTAAAGCTCTGGATCATTTTAATTGATGGCTACTTAAAGTAAATCCCAATTATTTTAATGTCATGTCAAGGTTACGCTAATACCACTCATTAATGGTTGTATGTAGAAACGTGGTATTGCCATGGAGATGCCACTATATTCTTTACTTCTGCAGGGTTAATGCTAATTTATTCTCCATTTTGGTGAGCAATCAGATCTGTACTTTCTAAGCATATTTACATAACATGTATGCATAATTTCTGGATAATCATTGTATTTATATCGTACCTTTCAAGAAACCCCAAGCATTTTATGTAACAATTTACATTTATAACACGTGGTTAACAAGCTACTGTACCCACAGCTGCCCAGACAAAAAGAGACTGATGTTTGTTTTTCAGCTTGTTCCAATATATTTTTTTTTAAGTTGTGTTTTCACTTTTGAGCTGTGTTCACAACTATCCCCAGGGGTTAGTACATGCTCCAATCACTAAGATTCCACAAACTCTGGGCATATGGATCCAATGACAGAACAATTCACAGACAGAATCCACCACCATGGAGCATAAATGAGCCAGTCAAACTAATTATTAATATAGAGGTTTTGTGATGAAGCAGAATAATAATGCTATTAAGCTCAATATTTTGGAGATATTTCTATAGTGATGCTGCTATTATTACCCTGGCTCCTCCCACAAATGCCGGCGCCTTGGTGGCCTCTGCGTAGCTGTCGTAGACGTTTGGATATCGAACTCGCTCATAGACTCTCTCTCTTAACATCACTGGCTCACGACGAGCATTCAGCAGAGCTTGTTCACTAAAAAGAGAAAACAAAACAAAAAGTGAAGGCAAACACAACTATTAAGTACTATAAAGTTTTTATCATTAAATTATGTAATGTTTTAGACCAGGACTATGTCTAAATCAGGACTAAACCAGAACAAAATCTAAGCATAAAGCATAAAGCATGATCACCTCAATAAAACCTTTTGTAAATGTACAATAAATTACATCTTAGCAGACGAGCTGTGGACATATAAATGGAGTAGAAAAATGGCCACACTTCTCTATGTATGTTTACCTTGGCCGTAATGACTAAATCAGGACTAAATCAGAACTAAACCAGGATTAAATCTAAATGGGGAACCAGGACTAAATCAGGACCAAACCAAGTTTACCCAAGGACTATACCAAGATAAAAAAAAACTGGTCTTATTCTGTGTATAGCTCTGTTAGGGAAGCACAGGGCTGAGGACAGATAAAATGCATAGAAAAACTATGAACGTTTAACTGGACTAAACCAGGATTAAAACGGGTCTCAACCATGACTAAACCAGGACTATATCAAAACTAAACTATGTCTAAATGAGGACTAAGCCAGGATTGATTCTGTCTGGGAGCGCAGGTGGTCTGAGGACATATAAAGGGGCAGAGGAATGGCGATGGCCTTGTACCGCTGCGCTCTCATCTCTCGGGGGTCAAAGTTCAGGGCAGCCTCGTAGCCGTCGCTGTCGTCTGTAGCTTTAGCACGTTTCCTCTCTCTCTTCTCCTCTCTGCGGTACATCTTCAGCATCTGTTTCTCCTGCTCCGAGAGGATGGTCACCTGGCACCCGAACGCCGGCTTAGACACCTCGGGGCCCACCATGCGACTGAAGTCTGAGGACAAAGTTTGGGAAAATCATGTCTAAACATAAGTCTGTATTCTTATCTGCTATAGTCATATATTTTAATTCAATGTAAAAATAATTAATCACAGCAGCAGTGTCGTGTTGTCACAATACTAAAACTTGAAACTAAATTTATTTCGATAATAAGGAATAGACTCGATACTCAACTTAATATTGATTCCAAAACCACAATAATTTGAATAATAGAATGGGATTTTCAACATTAAATTATAGTGCTCTCTGGGACTAAATCAGGACTAAATCAGAGTCTAAACCAGGTTGAAACCATGTCAAAACCAGGTCGAAACCAGGGACTAAATCAGGCAAAGAGGTCTAAGCCAGGACTAAGATGGGACTAAACCAGGACTAAACCGGGGACTAAACCAGGAATAAACCAAGACTAAATCACAGACTAAACCGGGACAAAACGAGGAACTAAGCCAGGTAAAGAAAGATTAAATCCGAGACTAAACTGGGACTAAACCGGGACTAAACCAAGACTAAACCAGGTAGAGGAGGACTAAAGCAGGCACTAAATCAGGGACTAAACCGGGACTGAACCAGGGAATAAACTGGCACTAAAACAAGACTAAATCACAGACTAAACCGGGACAAAACGAGGAACTAAGCCAGGTAAAGAAAGATTAAATCCGAGACTAAACTGGGACTACACCGGGACTAAACCAAGACTAAACCAGGTAGAGGAGGACTAAAGCAGGCACTAAATCAGGGACTAAACCGGGACTGAACCAGGGAATAAACTGGCACTAAAACAAGACTAAATCACAGCCTAAACCGGGACCAAACCAGGAAAAAAACAGAACTAAGATAGGTAAAGAAAGATTAAATCAGGGACTAAACTGGGACTAAACCAGGACTAAACCGGGGACTAAACCAGGAATAAACCAAGACTAAATCACAGACTAAACCGGGACCAAACCAGGAAAAAAACAGAACTAAGATAGGTAAAGAAAGATTAAATCAGGGACTAAACTGGGACTAAACCAGGACTAAACTGGGACTAAACCGGGACTAAACCAGGCACTAAACCAGGCACTAAATCAGGGACTAAATCAGGGACTAAACCAAGACTAAACCAGGTAAAGAAGGATTAAACCAGGCACTAAATCAGGAACTAAACCAGGACTAAACCAGGGACTATAGGATACTAAAATAAGGAACAGACTCGATACTCAAATCAACACTGATTTCAAAACCACAATGATAATTAATTCTATTTCTTTGGATAATAGAATGGGATTTTCAACATTAAATTATACCACGTGGTCTTAAATCTGTGTAATCCCTCATTGTAATTTTTAATATAGATTTTAATATCAATTAGCATCAGATTTGCCATGCTTTTGACAACCCTATGAACTGTACTTACAAATCAAATATCAATAAAATCAATAAATATCGTGGTGAACAGTTTAACCTAAAGCCCTGATCTCTCCTGTTGGTCTACCCCACGTTGGCACAGTGAACTCCATTGCCCTTGTATTTGCACGGGCACTGACAGGAGTTTCCAGTGTTCAGATGCACCAGAGCCACCGGCAGCTCCGAAGGGGTTAAGTCTCTCTCCTCTCCGCTCCCTGTTTGAGGCACAACAGCTCAATAAAAGGCAGAATTGCTCTTGAAAACAGATGAGATGTGGTGATTGCGCCGCGGCCTGGGTCTGATTGACTCAATGATTTCGTCTTTATCTCGTCTCCTGCTTCAGCGCCAGCTCCTGTCTGTCACCGTGAAACCTCCCCTCCCTCTGCAGCTCGGCCAGCAGCCTAAACCGCCAGTGTCTGCCTCCATTTAGAAGACGAGGGCAGGGGAGGGAAGCCAAAAATGTACTAGAGTAACTGCAACAAATACTATCTACAAGTTAAAAGTACTAAAACTATCTAAGAAACTATCTCCATTTGAAGATGTGTAACTTTTCGGGTGGTACTTGTATCTATCTTGCACTTATTCAATAGCTGTATTTTTAACAGCGTTTTATTTTATTTCGGGATCTGAGAAATTAATAAAGATGGATTAGACGAAAAAATGCTTCAATTTGCCATGTGTCGTTGAATACATCTTCACCATTTGCATATAATTTGTTTTTATTTTGTCTTTTTTTTAAGGGTCACTTATTAAAAAGAAAAAAATGGTCAGACTCACTTTTTCAGTCTTAAAATGTTCTTATTAATCTGTTTTTATTTGGCTATTTTGTCTGTAAATTAAGATATGAACATAACAGATGAATGAGACTCCTTCTTTCCCCAAGGCTGCTCCCTCAAGGTTTGATTGACAGTTACTAAGAGCCCGCCCCTGTCAAACAGTCTCATTCCTCATTTGCTCTTTGGTTTAGGTGATATTCAGTTGGACAAACATGAATCTCGGTCCCAAATTCAGCCCTATGACCGCTGGCCTCGATGAGCTTCATTTGGCAGGAGCTGAACACTACGGCTGACGTCACTCTCACTTAGTCCAGTCCTTTAAACAGTCTGTGGATGTAGTTTTCAGTGTGTTTCTGTCTGAACATTTCCCTGCCTCCTCTACCTCTCCATCTTGTCGTCTGGTTCAGTATCTGCAGCTGTGATCACCTCAAACCTTCGGCTTCTCATTTCCTCAAACAGTCACAGCACGGCAGGCACAGAGAAACGCTCAGGACACGTTTAGTCTGTTTTCACAGCTTTGGATGAGGAGTGAACAGATTATAAAGGACTGCTGAATCAAACAAATAATTACAATCTGTATGTGACCAAACATGCCAGGTCTGGAGACAAAACTATTATCTGAAAATGAAGCGTAAATTGGTCACTTGGCTGAGGAAAAGTAATTTGTGTTAGGTTGAGTTCACACTTGGTGTGGCTGGTCCAGACTTGGACTTGAAACTTTCTGGTTCTTTGGTATTGACACCTGAATAGTACAAGTACAGAGAACAAGTTTTACCCTCATAATTGACTGTTTCATAAATCTGGTGGTGCACAATTATCAAGCAACATATACTAATATATTATACTAATATATACTATACTTGGTTAGTTAAGCAATCCATTTTTACAATAATCATTTTCATATCATCCAATTCCTGATCTGGTACTGCACGGTGCAAAGGTAAATGTTTGGTAACCTTGCACATCAAGATGGATTCTTATAATATTTCTGAGTTTATAAACTCCTGGCATGGTGCACCAACCATACCGCTTTTGTGGATTATGCTTTTCTCTCAGCTGGATGCAACAAAAGTTAGATTTGGCTTGTTCCAGTGTTGTGACACTTGCTTTCAGCAAGAGCTGTTCCAGATTGATAAACGTCTGTATGATATGCTAAAAGTTAGAGCTTTGGAAAAGCAAAGATGAAAAGTACAGAGAGATAGAGTTCAAAGAGGTTTTAAATTACTGTATGTCAAATGTCAGACTACTCAAAGCGAATAGAAATCTTTTTTGCAGGTAAATTTCTGTGCAGGAAAACTGAGACAAATTCTTATTCTGGCAATGGACTCGTGAACAACTTAGTGTAACTAATCTACTTAGACTAATAGTTTGATCCTGTGGTTTCTGTATCACATTCAGACACTGTCGATTCCATTAACCTGCTTTTAACGCATGTCATTATTTTATCATAGTTTATATTTTACTATTTAATACTACTATTAATACTCATTTCTATATGTTGTACCATAACACCAAGTTATGTTCCTAGTTTGTGAACTTTGTAATTAAATGTAATGCCATTAAAGGGTATTCTGATGTAAATAAATTATAAATAACACAAATTCACTTTACATTATGAAGTGTAGCAGCAGAAAAAAGTTCCTTTACAGATTTGTGTCCTTCTCTCCCACACATACACTTACAGTAGAGTGCTGAAAGAGGAGTGTGCTTAATGACCCAGACAGCAGCATTAGCACAAACACACCACAGGGGTCCGTTTCTACCTGGACAGAGCGCAGAGCTGTCAGTGTCCCACAGGGGGCAGTCTCAGCGGGGGGCACAACTCCTCAAAGACAACACCACTCAAACTTCTGCTTCTGACTCTGGCATCACACTCATTTAGAGCTAATGTAAAGAAAGAGATGGAAGAAAAGGAAATCTATAGGAGACATAGACATAGTGGATCCGGCTCCACTATGAAGATCAGCGGAGAAAACGATCTGCAGTTTTACCAATGAGTTTCTTTTAAGTTGTTTTAGAACAAACTGAACAATTAACATATTGAAAAAATAAATACATAAATAAATACATAGAAAATAAAAAAAATAATAAAAATATGAATACACTTTTCTTTTCTTCATGAATTTGAGCAAAATTCTTGTTCCAGTACAGATATACTGTATAACATAAGCAGCTCTTGTGGTTAGATTAAGTCATTACTGTAATGTCTGCATGTGATTATAAAAAAATGTACTGTCTGAGAATCAGGAAGTGCGCATTTAACACGCTAGTTGCTGTTAGGATTAGCAATTAGCATTAGATGCTTGGGATGCCTAAAGTCAGTAATAAGTTTGGACCAGTTCAAACCAGGGGTGGTGCCAGGGGGGGCCTTGAGGGGGCACTAATGTTCCCCAGAATGGCCAATGCCCCACAGCTATGCCAAACATTTTTGCTTAATTTTTATAGGACATTTAATCTAAAAAATGTTCAAATGGAAACTACAGAGTGTCCAAAATGAGACGACAGCATAACAATAATTCCATGTTAGGTTATATGAATCACTACAGGGATTAACTACATTTAAACTGGTTTAAAATGAGAAGCAAATGTGGCAGGGGGTGGGTGTGCGCTCACATCCATAAAAGGCTCTAAATGAACGTGTTAAATGTGCACCCCCATTGAAGAACTCCCCCATAGCTCCTCCAAGCAAAAATGTGTGCCGCCCCCCCTGCTGCAAACTAAATTAACTAGTTCTGTTTTTCACCCTTTAAAAGGCGATAAAAATCTGGTACAGCTGCTTCAAAACAATCCAAAAAATACATATTGTCTTAAGTCTCACAAAACTTTTTTTTAGATTTCAGCTCACTTCAGCTCCAACCAAATCGTGCGGAGGATTCACCAATTGAGATAAACAGGTACACGCCAAAAACGCAAACTGCAATTTAAACAGCTAATCAGCGAGAGACAGGCGTTCCCTCCAAATCCTGCTCCTCCCGATGCCATGGAAATAGTGAGAAATTTAATCAGGCTTTTTAACCCCTCCTGAATCCACTCCCGTCTCCATGGAAACGCTAATCTCAAAAGCTGTCAGCGAAGTTGGGTTTTTTTTTTTTTAACGAAGATCAAAACTTTGGCACGGTGAAATAACATCAGATGGGGATTGGAAGGAAGCCGCTTTTGTTTAGGAAATGCCATAAGGAAATGAGAGCGTTAAGATGAAGGAACTGTTAGAGATATAATTAAAGAAAAGAGCAAATCATCTAAAAACGTTTAATCGATCAAAACTGTCAAAAGACTGATTTATTTCACCATAACCTGTTAGACTGAGCCCTGAAGCTGAACAAAATTTGCATTGACATCTGTAAATTATGCATGTGTGGAAAAGTTTTGGTTTGCATACTCATTTTTGCAAGTAATTTGAATTTTATGTTTCTCGTAATTACTGCATGTTGTACGCAGTAATGGCACTAGTTTGAGTGTGGGAAAAGCATACAGATCCTTGCAAGATAAAAGGAACTTAGCTAAAAATGTTATACAGTGCTAAACAAAATTATTAGACACCACCGAGTATGAGGCGTTTCCACTGCTGCCATAATTTAACGGTATTTCTGTTTAACAAAATACCTTTTTATGTTTCTATAACGCTTAATCCAATCCAACTTCATTTGTGTAGCACATTTTATAAACCAAACTGTTTCCAAAGTGCTTCACACAGCAATGCAAAACATCCAACTCCAAAAAGTCTGCAGAGTCATGTTAAAACAAAAGGGACTAACAAGAATAATAATAAAATCAATGAATAAAAACAATAATCCGCCAGTATATGCAAGATCTTTTATCAAAACCATATCTTTAATGCTAAAATATAACTATCCATAAATTTAAAAGTTTAATGTTTTCCAAAAATGACTCCAAAGTCTCATCCAAAGCAAGTTTCTGGGAACAGCTGAAACTATTTGGCCTCAATAACAAAAGAGACTTTACAAAACTACATAAAAACAATAGAGCAAGAAGGCAGCTGTGATCTGAGCCGAAGGCGCTCACACAAAATATTCACATTTTTGAATATTACTTCTTAACAAGGACTATTTTGTTATTCCAATTGGTAATTTTCTTGATGAATAACGAGGAAATTGTTAATTTGAAACAAGTTTTCGATGGAAGTTGTTTATGTTTCTTGTTCAAATACATTTGTTAAGCACTGTTTACCTGTAATATCCAGAAATGTTTGCACAGGTCAGACAGGACTGAAGGTAAGTAACAGAGTCTGGAGGGTGGGGAAGGCGGGAATAATAAAAAGTATTATTATATAAAAGTATGATTCCTGGCTACCTTCTATAAGATAATGTGGGTTCTGGGGGAGTTCCCTTTATAAGACTTCCACAGAATTGTAAGTATTTTAAATGTTTGTGTATGTTCTGTAAAATAAATAAGTAAATAAAAGTAGAAAAGTGAAGTAGAAAAGTATAAGCGCTTAAATCTAGTTATTTCGAGTTCATTATACATTTCATTACAATTTTAGTCTTCAAAATCATATTTATTCTTGCATATTTTCTTTAAAAACAGTCTTTTAGCATATTTAGTTTTTGCTCTCGTATGTTACAAAATAGAGTAGCCTCAGTGTACTTCTTCACACTGTGGTATTGGATCGGTATTGGTATTGGTGAGTACACACAGGCCAAGTATCGGTATCAGATCAGATCCAAAATATGGTATCGGAACAAAACTACTGAAAACTTTTGAACATATACCACCAGATTCAAAAAGTTCTGTAGCTAAAATCGATGCTAAAATATGACTCCCGTACGTATCAGACACAGTTTCCCAGTTTTTAATTATTTTCCCATAGAAAAGACACTTGGCTGCTTGCATTCTATTACCTAAATAATTCCAACCTTGTGATTTGATTCAACCATTCAAATTCCAATTTGCCGTGCCTTGTCTAGGATTTCTACAAGCAGAAATGTTATTTGCATGAAACTAATATTATTTTTCAACCCATTTGGCAGGTTTCAAAGTAATGTCTTACTTTCGTTCGAACCTGAAATTATGTCAAGCACCTCTGGGTCGTTGGGAAACATTGGCTTATTTGACCAAAAGAAACGGAAAAGAAAAAAACCTGCAGAAATGGTCACAGAGCGTTCACCTGTTTTGGTCCATTACTGTGGCATTTCTCTTATTCATGAGAGATGGTGAAGAGCAGTCTCCTGGGAGGCCAAAGCATGATGGTCCTTATCAAGGCCGGGGCAGATAGCAGCAGAGACGTGGCAGAAATAATGAACAATTGCTTTGAAGAGAAAGGCCAATCTATAGGTAATAGGCTTTTGGGGGGATTGGAACTGAAGTGGCTGAGCTGGGAATTACTCATGCTACATACAGATGCTAACCGCTGCTAACTGAGCTAAAAGGAAGTCATTGAGCCATATGCGTTTTAGAGGATGAAATAAGGCGTTTAGATTGGTTTGCAGCTGTGGCAAATAGGGCTGTACTCAAACTACTGAAATGGCAAATATATCGCGACAGACGGAAAATACAAATTCATAATAAATTGCTGATTATACATTTATTTAAGGGCTAAAAAGATGAAAAGGTGACTTATTCATAGGGAAATCGTATTTTGATATTACAGGAATTGTGAAAATACCAATGGATTTTGTTCCTTTACATAATCATCATATCAATTTATTTAGTTTTTAGAGATTAGGTGGATCAACAAAGTATTAAGCAAAGGCTGTGAATACTTATGTAAATAAATGTATTCGTTTTCTATTTTTAATAAATTCAAAAAATGTCCAAAAAAACTTTTTTCACACTGTTATAACGGGGTATTGTGTGTAGAATTTTGAGGTAAGAGATTAATTTAATACAATTTGGAATGAGGCTGTAACATGACAAAATGTGGGAAAACGCAAGTGCTGTGAATACTTTTCGGGTGCACTGTAGATGTTTTAGGACACACATCGTATCAAGGTACAAATATTGGAGGAATAAACACAGCAATACACAGCCCTGGTGGTTAAAGTGCTCATGTCATGCCATTTTCAGATATATTTTCTGCTATAACAAACACACTTTTGCATTTTGTTTCATTCACACATGTTTTAACACAAACCCTGCACGTTTAGACTGAGTTCTTCTCTTAGACATAAAACTCTTTGTGTTTTATGTGCTCCATTGTGTTTTTAAACTGTATACACCTTCAACAGATTTATTTGAATAACTTCAGGCTTGGAATTACCAGTTTCTACAGAACTAAAGGTAAGAGGCAGTTGTTGATTAACTTATCGAACATTATCGCTTCAAGAGAGCAGAAGGTGGAACAGAGCATTTTGCACTTTGGAGACAGAGTAATAAAATAAAGTGTTACTCAAACATGTGTGGATGAAACAAAACACAACTGCAGGTCTGTTTTTGAGGGAACAGGAATAAAACGTAGCTTAAAAAATGGGAGGTTTTTATTAGGCATGATTTTGTATAGTTTAAAGGTGCATTATGCAGCATTTCCGCCACCTACTTGTCTCTTTGAAGATTTTATTTCTTTGGCAGGACTGTTCAATCATCTCCATGCTGCCGTTGCTGTTGAAACGCATTTTAGTCTATTTATTTACCGCTTTTTATTATTATTCATTATTGTTTGTTGTTATTGTTCTTGGTTGGTCCTGCCTGTCGATTACTGTATTTTTAAGACTATAAGACGCATCTAAAATCATGACATTTTCTCCAAAATCCACAGTGGCCTTATAATCCAGTGGCCTTATGTGTGACCTTTGGTTGTGTTTAACCTCCAACCGATTTGATGTTGTCCACATTAGTCTAATAAGGTATTAGTGGGCGAGTCAGGAGGAGTAATATGTTGGCCACATATAGGGCGACTGTGCAACATACCGGTAGTTCTGCCGTGTGCTGTACAAGGACCCAAAATGCACCTGTTAAGAGACATGCACCATGCAGATTTCAGGTTTTGTATTTTAGTGTTAAAACTGAACAATGTTGAGAGGATCCGGGCATGTTTGATGCCCAAATCACCAACTGTTAAACTTGTATTTTTGTGTTAGCTACAACTGAGAGTTATTGTAAATGACCTGAATAAAGTTCCATTTATCCGACACACGTTTTGTTTCTCTTATTGTGCCTTATAATCCAATGACACAACTGACATATTATTTGATACTGCACCTTATAATCCGGTGCACTTTATAGCCCGAAAAATACGGTAGTCATCTAAAAATGGAGTGGACAGAGCTCTCAATACTCCTACACATCTCTTTATCTGACCCAGAAGACTACACGTCTGCACTAACACAGACCAGAACAGTATGGACCCTTTAAGATCCCACTGACCAAATGAAATGACTGGAAATGAAAGACAAAATAAACACAAAAATAAAAAATAACATGAGCTTGGTAACATTCAGTGAACATTATCAAAAGGTATTAACATATAAATTTGGGTTGATAACAGATCTTACAAAAAAAAGCATTAAGTCTCATCCGTCTTGTTCCGACACGTCACTTTTTCGTGCATTAAAAAGACGTCTTATTGCACCAAACACTTATTAACCCACAATAACCGCCGCTATCACACTGTATCAACGGGCTTTGTCATTTGAAGCAATACTTAACGAAAAAGCGAGCGTCGTCTGCAGCTTCATCTGAGGTCCTTTCTAGATTAATGGACTAATCTATTTGCTACTCGGGGACACATTACGCCTCATTATAAGGGAGGATATTACAAGTGCGGTGTTATTTTTCCAACAGATATTAAACAACAATCATGTCCATTATCGCGAATCTCTGGACCTGTGCTATCAGATGACAGAAGATCTCGCCTCTTGGTCTCTGGTTGGACTGTTCAAAGCCGGCTATCATCCACACAGTAATGACAGCCCCTTATCAGAGCAGAGAGGAGAGGAGGCAGGGTACAAAGAGGCATCCAATGTAATCTTCTCTCCTCTTATGTTGTGAAAGATGGGCTCTGATTATACCATCAAACAGTGCGAGCGATTTGAGAGATACAAAAGTGATGGCTTTGTTGTGCTCGGGGTATAATATCGTGTCGCGTTTGGGATTGGCAGTGAAATGGCGGTGATAATGGTGGACAGCAGTGACCCCTGTGTACGATAACTCACTTAAAAGAGTCTATTAGCGGTTCGAGGCAGGACCAGCGTGTAATTATGTGAGGCAAAGAGCAGAGATGAGAGCTATGAGGGCTTTTAAAAGAGTACAATTGAACATGAAGAATCTTGTTTACTTTGTTAAAGAAAATCGCACCGCAACGTTCAGTTCCGTCTAATTGGAAATGCAATTTGAACGGTGGCGGCTGGAAAGTCAGAAATAACAAAACGCTGCGTTTCGAAAGGATTTTAAAGGTGGATTATGTAACTTTTCAGCCGTCTCCATGGAGAAGTTAATGGTTTGCCTCGTTCTACCACGGTATTAAACTTATCCATCTTGCATTTCACTACGGGTGTTTTGAAAGTCTCCCAAAAATAAAAACGTCATTAAAAATACATATAATTGAAAAATGCCAAGATCACTTCTGCACAAATCTTACTTTTAACTTGTCTCCACAGCATTAGATAAGTTTAAATTTAAGTTTGCAACATTAAACGGTGCAGCTTTAACACTTAAAATTTGCTTCAGATCTCCAGCCTGCCTAAGAATTACAACTTTGAGTAAGGTAATGATGAGGGGAAACTGTTAAAATCGTTAAAAGCTCATAAAGTCGATTTTGCACCAATTATCCCACTTAAAGATTATAAATGAGGGGAAAAAAAGTCTAATCAGCTCTTTTTGTAGCGTTATTTTGCAGCCAAGTTTTTGTTTTATTACCTTAAAACTTGATATTATAATTTTGCATCCCTCCAGAATAGCCATTAAGATATTACCAATTATCTCCAACCTCTATTTGAGAGAAGATTTCTTCTGCATGTCAGTGTTAAGATGTTGTTTGTCACATTTGTCCTTTTAACTATGAGGTAAAAGGCATTGAGTTATTATGCCATCATGTCTCATTGAAATAAATGGCTAAGGTTGTCCTTTTATTGTGCTGTGACGGTGATCAAGTAACGTTTCCCTTGGATCGATACAGCTTGTCTATGGCACCGTGATTGTTTCTTATGAGCTGTATAAAAGCTGGTGTTAATGGGGCTGGTGTGGTGGTACCTCCTGCGTGTGGGGCTCTGTCAGGGGGAGCGTTGAGCAGCGAGTCCACGATGGAGGTCCTCTTCTGCAGCAGCACAGAGATCATCTCCAGTCCCTCTGGGCCCAGCAGCTCAAACAGCTGGAGACACATACAGAGAAACAGAGGGGGAATCAATGAAGAGGCCAAAACAAGCTCACATGTTCACTTCAAACAAAGGATCAAAAGGACAAAACTAATTTAGCTCGAGAATTACTGACTGTTCTTACTACACACATACTACACTGTCCTATTTTAATAATAATAGAACTTGTGTTATTTTGCAAAAACAAGCATAACATTTGTAGCAGAAGAAGTCAGTGGACACCATAGACCAGGTGTCTCCAACTTGTAGGTCAGAAGGTTCCAGAAGCTCCTCTTACAGGTAACTCGCCGAGGGTTTTCTGAATCATGCGTATTGTGCTGAATAACTTAAACTTGATGTAATTAAATGTCTATTATTGTTGTAAATGTATAATTTTGATGCCTTTTTGTGCACTAATAAATGGATAATAACTGTATAAATGTTTTATGGGCATCAAACTGTACCCCATCTAAAGGCTCTTACATTTATTTAGTTTCTTGCAGCCGCTAAAACCGATATCTCTCTGGGATTTTTGTTTTGTAAAGGAAGCCAACCAGAAGGGAAAGGTTGCCATAGACTGTATAAAGAAGTGAACTAAGTGAGGGTGACGTCACCCACAGTGTCCGGCTCCACTCAAATGAAGCTCATGATGCTCACGGTTACAGGAGCCAATTTGGTGCCAGGTTCTATGTTAGAAATAGGACTTTTTTTAACTGCAAAATGAGAAATAAAAATACATGGATCATGTAGAGCGGGTTAATATGAACATTTTAAGACCAAAATCTTAAGGTACAGAGAGAGGGACGGAAATATTCTAATGTAAGTCAATGGGAGCCAGATGAGGCTAGCACGTTCGCTATGTCCCTATGTCCATTTATATCTATGGACTAGGCGCCTATATCAATACAAAGAATAGCACATCCTTATTTTTAAATCAAAAAGGAAGCTCGTCTGTTGTAGCCCCATCTAAGTCATTTCTATAAGGACAGATTGTGTTAAAATAAGATCAGATTAAGTCTAATTTGAGTAACAGAGCTTTATATAGAGCAGCGCCTCCAGGATATGTTAATGACTTCAGCTGGAAAGTATTAAAAGTATTAATACAAGTTGCCAATATACATTTTTTTTTCTCATGGTGCGTCAGTAAAAGTCCAGGAGTTTTCCATGCTTTATTCCATCGTGAACACACACACACACACACACACACACACACAGTAGCCCGGTGCAGTCTGGAGCTGGGGCTGAACACCTGCTAATTACCACCAGTCTGCAACCGAATCTGCTCCTGCGCTTAGCCTCCCAACAGCCACCTGGCACTTAACGCGTGACAGCTACACAACAAGCACAAACCCGAGCACAATTAAAGCCATAATACCAACCTGACACAGCATTCATCAATATCACTGTAAGGAAAGACGTCTGTGGAGAGGAGGACCGTGATAAAGTCGCCTCTCTTTAATTGGAAAATAGTGGAGCAAGAGGTATGTAATTTGCACCAGTGACAAACACTACAATGACTTTTTCCCCATTTCCTTTCAAAGCCAGATTCAAAATGGAGGTGGTCTCTGACGGGATGGGGGTCTCTGGGGAAAGCAATCGTGTGCGCGGTGGGAGGCTTTGATTCGGGGTCAGTGCTGTAGAGGGCATCGCCGCTTCAGTCCTCGGTTTGCTTTTATACGGGATTCAGGTAACTATTGTCTCCGAGCTGTTGTAAAGAAATAAAATTGCCATATTGGATGCCATCTAGGGAAAACGCTGGGTTGTCCAAGGACTAGTTTAATAACTGTGAGGAGGGGCAGGACAAACATGACTCGAACACAAAACTAAATTGGGTCTAAATTATTGGTCAACAAAAACAGATAAAAACAATGAAAAAAACAATGAAAAATGGCTTTATCCACAGAAATAACCCAGGACAAAGTCAGGACCAAACCAAGTGAAAACCAGAGCAAAAGAAGTAAAGTCAAGGCAAGACAAAAAAACTAAATGTGTATTCTCCAATAAATGAAGAACAGATGAAGTTTCAAAGGGACAAACAGAGTCTAAGCTTTATAAGAAGGTGTAACACATCAGCCCACATCAACCAGGGACGCAACAACAACCAAAATATCGTATCGTCAAATAATATCATGGACTTTTACAATATATCGAATTACAAGTCTCTTCTCTTAAATTAACAGCTACATGGGAACTACATAGACCATGATCCTTTGCTCTATGTCAGTGTAGACTACATGAAGAAAGACACTTCTAAATCTTAGCTCACAGCAGCAAAGTCACAGTTTTGTTTTTTGGTTTGTTTTTTTGCCTCCACAAAATATTGCAATAAATATTTAACCGTGAGACAGGGATGGGACAAGATCTCGTGCTATAAGATCTCACGAGACTAAAAGTTAGAGTTAAATTAGCAGAGCAGAGCTACAAAGACAGCAGAAATATTAAATAAAGTAAATAAAAAATGGTGATGTTAAAATTGGGAACTGAAATGGGCAATGTATTTATAATAAATAATGACAAAATCTCATCCCACCCCTACTGTAAGATGTGTATCATGAAAATATTGTACCAAGAGATTTGGAGATTGTTACATCCCTAATATCAGCTCGATTTTGGCCAATATTTCTCCAAGTGCCCATCAGCCGATAATATTGGTTTCCTAATCAAAACACTGAATATGTCACATATATGATGTCTTTTCTCTAAACAAGCTACAAAATTGTAACGAAGACACAACTATATAAAATATTTTTTTAAAGTATACTTAAAATACTCTTGCCAATGTAATGACAAAGCAGCCCACAATGATAATATTATATAAGGGTCAATGACGTATAAATATTTTCAATATTTTCAGGCACATTTTAAAATGTATTATTTACAATATCAGGTTCATAAATCTATGTTTGACATTTATATTAAGCATTTTAGTTGTTGTTTTTTGTTTTTTTATGTACATGAATTGACTACAACTTTAAAAAATGTCATGTGGTGCAACCAGGAATAACCTGAAAATTTTACAATTTCTAAAACGTGGTTGGGATGTTCATCTAAGTTCTGAGTCATATGAACATGAGATTGGGATTTGAAAACATGAAAACATGAAATTTGAAAAAATGGACACGCTCGGACAATATTTGTTTGAATATTATGGGGGAAATATTGATTCAAGAAAGTTGAAATTTCATGTGGGACTAAAAACACTTGAGAAAATATGACAACAAATAAAGAAAATAAATGTGATTAGATTTAGAGTCATTTTAAAGAAGTTTAAAAATCATCAGATAAGGGCGGACGGTCGCACCACATGAATATTTTAACACTTTAAAAAACCAAGAATAATTGTGAAAAAAATGATTTGTTTCCAGGAGGTCAGAGGTTTTACAGGGATGTGGGGAATTATTATGACATTTTAACCTTTTTAACTGAAGAAATTGCACTTGGACACACGTCATGTCATTGTCCCATAATCAAATTCAGTATAACAATATGTCGCTGTTTCAATATTTTGGCCCTAAATATGACTGTACTATGCTCTATGTTCTGCTGTGTTTTGAAAAACCGTAATCAAAATATATATATTTTACACATCTGGACTCAACCAACTCAGAAACAGGATGAACAAAGGATAAAACAATACACTTACATCTAACATTTAACATCAAGGCTAAATCAAACTAAATTACCACACTGCCAGTTGCACTTCTTAGAAAACACTGGCATCGACTGTACCAGCAATTCAAGTTTTTCATTTACCTGTTTGTAGGAGCCATTTTGAGGACTTTTTACCATTCAAAACATCATGTTTAGTTTTTATTTGGTAATTAGAGCCTACAGCAACAGTCCAAACGTTCCCATCACTCCAGTACCCACACAGATACTGCGTTGGGGAGTACACACTACGGATTGAGTGAGTTTTGGCTTTTACCCGCTCAAAGTGATTTTCGTTCCCATTTTATGAACTCTGGTGAAATGTGTCCTTGGAGAGCGATGATGAGTTTCTCCTTCGGCCCCGCTCTGTCCTCGCGGCTACATCCATTCAAAAGCATTAACGCTGTAATAACTCCACACCTGCTCCAAGTACAGGTCCAGAGTCAACTGTCCAGGCCCGAGGTGCCTCTGAGAGAACATATTCAATTTAGAAAAGATGAGGCCGGCGCGGTAAGAACAAATGTTTTCAGATGGGCCGCGTATTCAAAACTACGCCATGCCCTTTAAAATAACATTCAGCAAATCGCACGTTTTATGCATTACAATGACATTTTAAACGCAAAATAACATTACTGCATGATCTCACTGGTCTTATTTGCCTCTAAATGCAACTGAACCACACTTTCCTTTCGGTTTAGTGGGTCTACCCTTCATTTCAGAGGAGAATTTGGGAAAAGTTTGCGCTCTAACCAGTCCCAAAATGCAATTCTGTGTAAATCTTTGCAGTCCATGCGGAACTTATTTGCTGTCAGTATTGAGAACCCCATGCAAAATCCCACAGCTCCAGTGACGAAAGCGTGTGTGACACCTTCCAGAATAAAGAAGAATAACAAATAACACACTTTACCCTTCCTTTGTTCCATCATAAATCCTTTTCCAACTTTTCCTCGTATGTTTGCAAACTCCATCTTTGTCCACCTGCCTGTTTCGCTTGCACTTCCTCCCTCCTCCCCCTTTCTCTTTCCCACTTTCCCCCTTCCTCTTCCCCCTCTCGGTTCACATGAGCCTCACGTAGTTGACATTTGGAGACGAGAGCTCTCGCCGTTGCCTTTGGAAGTTCCCGTGTTGTTGGAGTGAGGGGTCCTGTTGGCTCTGCGTGAGTCAGAACAGGGTAAAATGAGGCTGCCCGCGAGAATCATCCAATAATCGAGGACTAGTCAGCTATAAAAACCATCAAAGTCTTGTTTTAATCTTATTTTGATCATAATCCTTACTATATTCTATAATACTACACTACCACCACTATAAACAGCTGCATTATAAAATCAGAACTTATACATTTCATTTGTTCACTGCAAATTTCTCTGATCTGGCCAAGATTTTAAAACTTATATCAGGTTATTCATCTTGTTTTCAGATTTATTATCTACTTACTAGTTCTGAGGGCGTTTAATTTTAGTCTAGAGGTGGTTTATTTTAAGAGAACTTGTCAAGTAAAATGATCTTGTTGCATGGATGGATAATTTCACGACTTTTAAGTCATTTTCTGCTAGATTTATGTGTTTATATCTTAAGCTTTTTGCCGTGTACATATTGTCTACACCGCAAAAAAGCTTTTTCAAACTTTAAGATGAACACTTAAATCTATCAGGAAATTACTTAAAAATTGTGAAATTATCTGTCCATGCAGCAAGATCATTTTACTTGACAAGTTCTCTTAAAATAAACTCCCTCTAGACTAGAATAAAGCAGTCTCAGAACTAGTACATAGATAATAAAACTTAAACAAGATCTTAAAATCTTGACCAGAGAAATTTGCAGAGTATTTAGAAGAACTAGAGCTTGAGCAAAAGACCCTCAGACAAAGCATCAGCTGCAAAGTATCAACATGAGATACTCGATATTCTAATTTTGCGTATTTCCAAAACAACTCTTCCGA
>KN494856.1:0-18396 GCA_000787155.1 Scartelaos histophorus | reverse complement strand
TTGCGTATTTCCAAAACAAATCTTCCGATATTAGCATTTTTCCGATACGTCTCGCACCTTTCCTGTGGGCAGCCCCGTGTGAGCCTGTCCAGTGTAAAGGCTACTGCACTGGGCCCATTACAGTCCACAATAGAACAGCCCCGTGCGGTGTTATTTCTCTGGTGACCCTGCGACGCTGACATTTCCACTGCTGCAGAGGAACAGTGGGTACAGTGCACAGGCAGCTCCATTCACCTGCTATAGATCTGTGATACTGAGGGTTTAGAATGAAGGACTGACGTTATGCAAGCTACATTTCTTTGAATTAAATGCCAGCAATAGTAGTAACTGCGTAGTAAATCTGACAAAATCTATAAAAAAATTATAACTAAATAATCAGGAAGCAGCAACTCTAGTCTCCGTGAGTTGTGAAAAGGGCATAGTCATTGTAAAATAGTGAATAATTAGGATGTTACTGAAATGTTTTTGGAGGGAGAAACTGAGCACCCAGAACCTACGCAGACAAGAACAAGCACTTGAGATGAGCAAAGAACCAATTGAATTCAATTAGTTGTGTTTTTAATAAATCATGATTATCAAGGATTATTATGTAATGTACTTCTAATTTCTTACTCATAAAGCAGAGTTATTGTGCAATTGAAAAATTCACATTGAAAGAAAATTTTAATTTAAACTAGGGCCAGACCGATATGGATTTTTTTAAAACAAATATGATACCGACATATATCAGGTTTTGGAAGTTCTGAAAGACAAGTCAATATTTTTAGTGACGTTAAAAAACACTGTGAATCTTTAATCTTTCGGTTTGACTCCATTTGATTTTAAGTTAGGTTTGTTTAGGTTACATTTACTGTTATTTTTCCTAGGTGTCTAATGGCATTTTACATGACATTCAAGCCAGTAAACAAAGTAAAAACTACCTCCATCAGCCTTCAGCGCTAATGCATGTGCAACGCTATAATTAATTACACGCGTAAATGCCGTTCATTCACACCTCTATTCACGGCTCATTTACATGTAAATAAAATTATATCACATATATAATGTAAGTGAAGAGAGTTCACAGTGTCTTAAATAATAGGATATGACAAGAAGGAAAATGCAAAGAGTTTCCCCTGTTTGAAAGCCTCTGCAATGTAGTAGATTGTGTTACTATACTATATGTTGCCCAGCACATTTTGTGAGTCAAAGAAAGCAAATGCATCAAACTACAGCAGCAAACACAAGCACTCACACACGAGGCCATGTCAGGAGCCTCTTTACATTAAGCACCTACAATGTGAAGTTATAGGTCAGATCTACGAGGAGGTCTGGTAGGTGTTTAAAGCTCTTGTTTTAAAAGGCCAAGGACGACGTGCCCTCTGTGTCACAGGCCTCTGCTCCAGCTCCAGCTCAGGGATATGTGAAGGTCAAGATCAATACAATAACAGAAATATGTAATACACCAGTGAAAGCATCCGACCGTAGGACAACAACAGGTACGCATCAGCACAGCCTGTGATGAGAACAAAAACACGGCCTTGAACAAGCTGTGTTTGTAATAAATAAACCTTTTATAGAGCCTTTCATTCAAGACACTCACATTATGCAATCCGGTGCATTATGTTCATTATTTGTTACTCTGAAGGTGAAGCTAAAGCAACTCCCGGTGTCAGAGCCGCCCTTGGGGAGACTGACTGACGAGGCTGCCGGTCTCTGTCCACTCAAACACATTCATACAAGGAAAGGTGGGTGAAATGCCTTGCTCAGAGACATAACAACAGCTTATAACGACGTGAGCCAATGGGCCAGTAACGAGAGTCTACAGGGACTTCAGGTAATGGCAAAAATCAATCTTATATCCCTATATTTTATTTTATCTTGACGGTTGGATGATACATTTGAAATCCATGTCCAAAGATGAGCTTGTAAATCTCTTGGTCAAGGTTTAAGTAAATGTAAATGGATTGTAAAATTGACCACAAAAGCGCAGTCAGTATGAGAAATTACAATAGATGTTTCTATATTGTAATCATATTTAAAAGCCTTCTTATTCTTTGATAGTGCTTTTGCATCTCGCCGGGCTCATAGGATAACTGCCTCTGTCATTTGTGGCTCTGCTGTATCTGTATCTGTCCTCGGCTCTGTCCTCGGCCAATAAGAAAAGCTTGTTTATTATTGCACTTTTGTTGTAGAGTAAAATCTACAGATAAAAGCATGGAAATACCAGAAATATGCACGTTTTATTTCAAGATTCTCCAGTCATCTTAGTACTATTTGTCACTATAGAACATTGTTTAAGACAACCTTGAACTTCCATTGAGAGTACGTTCACCAGTTCATCCAACCTTAAACTGTCAGAAATGCAAGTGATATTGTGACTATTGATACTTTGCAGTGACATCTCGCTGGGGGTGTCCTACATGTTTCTTTATGATGAAATGATCAGAAGGATAATACAGTATAATCCCCCAAAATAAAGAAAATGGGTTAAAGTTACATTAAGTATGCATAGTGTGTAATTTATTTTGCTATATGTAAATATTTGTAAAGTTTCGTGGTCAGTGCACATAAGAAACCACATAATTTTTGAAACTATATAATGAACAACAGAAGTTTTTCTTTTTCCCACTCCATTTCGAGAAGTGTGCTTTTCTGTTGTTTACGGTGTATATGTAGTACGTGTATGAGTGGATGAGTATTGTTTCTCTCTTGGCACGAACTCGAAATAAAAACAAATCAATCGTTCAGCAGTTACCATGGAGACACAATGCATACATTAACAAACACTGAAAACTCTGAAAACTCAAGAAACACGTCAGGAGCCTGTAAACAATACGAGTGTTCACGGTCGAGTTTAGGTGAGAATAACTCACTGAAAAACTGTTGGCTACTGCTCGTTAGATCAGTCTCTTAACAGTAAACATCAAGCTCCAACTCAATCAGCGCTTTCTAGGCAAATTGTATTAAAACAGCTCAGTTTAAAGTCTAAAAAGCCTCAGACAGAGCAGTGCTTACAGTTAGCATCACACCCCCCAGAGAAGGTTGATGACATCGGCTGCAAAGTATCAAACACAAGTACACCTTTCTTGTAGTGCACGGCAAAAAATTTAAGATATAAACACCTAAATTTATCAGAAAACGAAATTATTTGTCCATGCAGCAACATCATTTTACATCACAGGCTAAAATAAACTACTAGACTAGAATGAATCAGCCTCGGAACCAGTAAGACAATAAATCTGAAAACAACATGAATAACCTGATATAAGTGTTAAATTCTTGGCCAGATCAGAGAAATGTGAGTATCTGTGTGTTGTGTGTACCTCGTTTTGCAGTTCGTCGTTACTTCGCGGCGACGACAGCATTTCAAACAGAGACGTGCACAGCTCCTCCACGCTGGATGAAATCATGTTCCCTCCGTTCAGATACTTCTCCACCTCCGCCCTCAAAACGCCCTCATCCTCTGCGCTGTGTTCTCTTTGCGCCGAACTCGTCGCTCCATTCTCCGTCGACGCCTTTTTCGCGTTTTGTTGATAGGCAAAATAGTTCTTAAAATCCACCGTTATATCGTCTTCTTCAAACCCGTTCTCTGGGAAGTCCTGTAAAGGTTCTAGCGCGTATCTCTCGTCTGAAAAATGGATATTGCGTCCGAAACAGAAGCCCTTGTTGGGGTCGTGGCGAGAGCTTTGGTTTTGGACGAATTCTTCAACTCGAGAATCGCCGATTTTCGCGACGATTTTGACGACGGATGAGCAGGCGGTTTCGGCGGCCGAGGAGGGGAAGGGTCCAAACATCTGCTTGATAGAACGGGTCTCCTCTGTGCCCACGTGGTCTTTGTTGTGGAAGGTCTCGAACAGAAAGACCCCGGCGCTTTCAATGGCCTCTTGTCCATGTTCGGAACCCACTGTCGAAAAAACGAGAAATATTGGATCAAAGATGGGGTATTACTCTTCTATAGGGTATTAACTGCCAACGCATAAGATACTTAGACTTCAAATATCACAAGAGAGATCGCAAGATTGCTCAAACATGTCAATTTTTGCATTATACCTTTTTAAAAACCACAAAACCACAAAAACAGTGACCAATGACAGAATTATGTCTCTATTATATCAGAAATTATGAAAAAAATATACGTTTCTGATTATGTCTTGCAATTGAAGTTTTAAAATCAAGATTAATTAAGATTCATTTCAACATTCTGAAAAGCCAAAGAGATAGGAACTGCTGAACTAATATAAAAATCCCATGCATTTCAGAGCTTGTTTGTAGAAGTCTGAATTATATAGGTAGAAAGTTTTATACTGAATAAGGCTCCGAGGTATTTCTTCCTCTGCATAACATTAAACCTAACATACCGCTTTGTCAGTGTGTTTATCGAGGCCATTCAAACTGAAATTTTGATTCAGTTTAAATGCCTTTTGTAAAATTGTTTTGCATTCAACTTTTCCGATGACTGTAGAAAACACACCGAGCAACGGGCTGCAAGATGAATCACAAAAGGCTGCATTTTTTAAGTATAATAATTAGAGATTAGACATTTTTTTCTGTACATTTTTACTTTTGCGTTGGCTGAAAAATGCACAACTCCTCTTGACAAGCTGTGATAATAAAAAACCCTGTATAACAAAACTGTCAAATTAAATAAAGTTGTGAAGCAAAAATTATGAACCGAATGGAATATCAGAGTCTCATCTTGTCTCGTAGAAATTGTGTCTCGTCCCATCCCTAATAATACTTTTCTCCACAAACGGCAAAAGCATAAAAACTGCTAACATGTTCTGAAATATGATTTTTGTGTTCCTTTTGTCAGTTCTCCTGGATGTGTTTAAAATTTGCAAACATGAATCGTAATTTAACGCTTGTCAGACAAACTGCAATTAGATATTTTTTCCAGAACTGAAGCAAAAATTAGACCCTAGTTACACTGCATATCTACGATAATTTTGAGTAAGAAACGAAGGCAAAAGCTTTAACAGCAAATAGGCTCTTTTCACATTTACGTCACAAACCAGGAAGACGGTTGGAAACATGCGAGGACGACTTCCTTCCTGCGGGATTTGCTCATGATTAAGTCGGACAAAACGGAAAAAAAAAGAGAAAATGTTCCAGTTTTCTTCATCTCCATGTCACTGTAGCCTTCTGTTATGTTCGGCTAATCGACAATTCCAACCATACCTCAGTTTTTTCAGAATTTCCGAACAACTCCGAGCGAACTGAGTAAATGCGATTAGAAGAAACGAGGGCGCCGCATACTTTCATATTTAGTCATTGGGTTTTGTCACAGCTGTAGACCAGTATCGATAACTACACCAGAAGTTCGAACTGAGTAAATGCGATTAGAAGAAACAAGGCTGCCGAATTTAAGACAATTCCAAACAGCACATACATACGCAGACTTTCATATTTAGCCATTGGGTTTTATCACAGGTGTAGCTCGGTATCGGTAACTACACCAGAAGTCGTCCTGGTTTGTGACGTCAGCGTAAAAAGTTTCCAAAAAGCTAAAACTAATGATACGTTGGTGCTCAGACACGGGCCGAGTGCCAAATTAATCCAAACTACTTCTAAAATGTTCAAAAGAGTCTAAAAATCTTTCTATAGGCCAAAAATGGTCCTTAAATCTTTTCATTAAATCCTAAATCAAAGTATATGCAGGATCAGACATAGGCTCCCCCGGTCTACTGTATAATTATCGTCACCTCATCAGACCCTGGTCTCAAAGCTCCTTCTCTTTGCTCCTTTTGCCTTAACGCTAATATTACTCCAAATAAAAGGCCAGACAGTTCATTTGAAGACTTCTTAGCAATACCCACTGCGATAACAATGTTTTGATGCCGGGTTACCGCTGTAATTGCGAAAAGGAGGGCGAGTGTATGCCTTGAAATCAAACCGGAAAAGATATCTGAATTTAAGATGCAATTAAACACGATGTTAGCGGTTGTTTTAATTAGCGTCATTATTAGGAGCACGGCAAATTAGCTTATTTCTGTTATCGCTGGTTAGATGTTAGCAATAGTCTTGTTTAGCGTCGCCTTTTAAATGAGATGGGTCTATTTATTGTGAGGCAGATGTTCTTTGCGAGTGCTACGAGCTCGGCATAAGCTCAGTGTATAAGGTCAACGCAACTCATTTAAATAATATCCAAACAATTCATGCCTAACCAGAACGAGAAATGCAAAGTAATTGTCCAATTAGAGGAAAAATGTCACGGAGATGGCGCAGAGAGAGAGATGAAAAGAGAGAGGAAAGGAGGGGAGAGGTGGACAGAGGTGGAGAGAGAGAGAAAGATGGAGAAAGAGGGATGGAGAGAGTTTTTTTTCTATCTTGTGTGCTTTTTTTAATTGTTATATGTTATATACGTGCAGTTAAATAAATAAAAGAGTGAGGAGAGGGGAGAGATAGCGAGGAAAAGAGGGAAAAGAAAGATAAAGTGTGAGTGAGAGAGTGATAAAAATTGAGTAAGGAGAGGGAGAGAAAGAGAGAGGGTAAGAGAGAGAAGGATAATGACAAAGAAAGCGAAGGAGGAAGAGAGAGAGAGAAAAGGAAAGAAAATTATGAAGGTATATAGCGGGGAATGAAAAAGGATAGAGTCTGGAAATGGAGAGAAGGGGAGAGAGGGAGGAAGAGAAAGAAAAAGGAAGGAAAGGAGAGAGAAAATAGATAAAGTTATGGATGGAAAGAGAGAGCATTGAGAAAGGAGAGGAGGGAGGAAAAGGAATAGAAAAGAGGAAGAGAGAGAGGAAGAAGAGAAGGTTATGGAAGAATGGAGAGAGCATTGAGAAAGGAGAGGAGAAAGGAAGAGAGAGAAGAGAACAATGACATAAGAAAAGAGGGAGGAAGAGAGAGAGTGAAGGAAATGAAAGGAGAGAGAAAGGAGAAGGTTAAGAAAGAAAAGAGAGCATTGGAGGAAGAGAGAGAAAGGAGAGGGAAAGGAGAGAGAAAGTTGAGAAGGTTATGGAGGAATAGAAGACAGGATTGAGAACGGAGAGAGAGAGAGGAGGAAGAAAGAGAATAAAAGAGAAGAAACGAGAGAGGAAGACAATGACATAAGAAGAGAGGGAGGAAGAGAGAGAGAAAGAAGAGAAGGTTACGGAAGAATGGAGAGAGCACTGAGGAAGGAGAAGGGAAGAGGAGAAAGGGAGAAAAGAGAAGAGAGAGGAGGACAATGACATAAGAAAAGAAGGAGGAAGAGAGAGAGTAAAGGAAAAGAAAGGAGAGAGAAAGGAGAGAAGGTTATGGAGGAATAGAGAGACAGGAGAGAGAATGGAGAAAGGAAAAGAGGAGAAGAAACAGGAGGTCAATGACATAAGAGGAGAGGGAAGGAAAGAGAGAAAGAAGAGAGAAGGTTATGGTGGAATAGAGAAGATTGAGAAGGGAGAGGGGGAGAGGAGAAAGAAAGAGAAGAAGAGAAGAGACAGGAGGACAATTACACAAGAAGAGATGGAGGAAGAAAGAGAGAAAGGGAACGGAAGGAGAGAGAAAGGAGAGAAAGTTACGAAGGAACAGAGAAAGGAAACGAGAGAAGACGGCGATGACGTAGGAAAAAAGGGAGGAAGATAAAGGAGGGAGAAGGTTACAGAGGGATGGACGGAGAGGAGAGAGGAGGTTTGAAACGGAGAAAGAGAGTGAAAAACAATTACACAGGACGAGAGGACGGAAGTGAGAGAGAGGAAGGTAAGGTTGCGGAGAGGAGAAACAGATGAAAAGGATTTAAAGCTATTAAAATGTTTTGGGCGCAGTGGCTCCGGTTTGTGTTTGAGCGTAAACGGCGCGTTTCATCCTGGTCGAAGCGTCCTCGTAAGTGCTTTCTTATTAGAATCGTCGTCTCAGGGCCGAGGGCGGGATCCGGCATCGGCAAAGAAAAGAAGACGCACAGTAAACAGCATTAGTCCATTCTGTCTAATGAGTGAGAGGAGGAGGCACTGGAAGGAGTCAGAACAGTCCTCGTATAAGAGATTTCCATTATTTACCCTAGTTCTCCAAGTAAGTAAATGCATTCTTCTTTACTGAAATGTATTTACAGAGCGATATGAGGTCGGTATTCTGTAAAAGCCAACGTTTAATTAGAACTACATGGTAAAATATTTTATGTAGAGCCCAAGGAGGAGAGTTATTGCCGTGGTAATAACTCAAAGAGGTCCAGAATAAAGACACGTTTATGCACATCTCGCCAAAGTTTTACACCATTTTCACTTTTCAAGATTTAGGGCTGTAGTCGACTAAAGAAATTCTTGGCCGAGGATACACTCTGCTATATTTTCAATGGTTTCATTCAGCCCCAGCTCAAACTGCAACAACCAAATCGCAGGGTTTAAAAGTTCACAGCTCACGATTCTCAGACTATAAGAAGGACTTCGACAGTGCGAAACCCTCGCGAGAGGCGACTGGGTTTTCTTGCGACCTGCGTTTGCTGATCGGGAGCTGGTCGTGAGGTATTAACTGGTGCATGTTACCTCAAGTTTACTACACAAAGCACGACACGATGAAGACAAAACTTGGCCTAATCCCAAAAAACAGTCGCACGAGTGGAAAAATTGGCTCAAAAATGTCTAAAAATTACACGGCTTTAAGTAATGTTATTTTGACTAAAAACGGCACTTGGGAAAAGCTCTTAAACTTCTTGTATCTGACCCAAACTGTACAGATGTTCATTGTGTTCAACTATTTAAACACATAAGTTGTATTTCTGTTCATAGAGGATAAATAATTTAAGATTTGAATGCTCCAAAGAACCGTGGTGGGGATTTGTTTTTTCTTTTCTACAATTCCAGACCACAGATTTAACTTTTAGCAGATGTGCATGTCTCTATCTGCACTCTAAACTCACAATTGAGTTAGAATCTTGGTTCTAAGGCACCACTGATCGATTAACTGACCAAACAGCTAAAGGAATATACAGCTCTACATGTCACTGTCCATCTTTCTTAATCCAATAAGTTGTAGGAATTCCAAAAGCTGCAGCTGACATTTAAGATTGGGAAAGTTATGACAATAGAGGGTAAAAGTTTATACCTTAGGGCAAGGACATACCTGCCTGTCACAAATTGTAATATTGCTTCAGAAAATATCCCAATGAACTATAATAATTGGAACTCCAGACAAAAGAACCCGAAGGCAGAATAACCCCACTAAACTCTTTTGTAAAAGCAAAATGTTCTTGGTGCAATAAATAATAATGAGGCAGATCTTTCTAAATGATAATAAACATAACATCTCACTGCGCAGGGGTAGGCCATAGTGACTAAAGTTGTGTAATTTTTGAACATTTCCAGAACGTCAATCCAACAGAAATCATTAAATTAATTGGATAATTTATCGTGGTTACATTATCAAACTTTTTTATATAATAGATAAAATCATAAGAGCTGATTAAAAAGCGAAATGCTCAATGTTCAAATGTTAAATCTTGCATCATCTTAACTTTGAAACAACATTTACATTATTGTTGGTTATGTTTAAAGAGGTTTAAAGAGGAAGAAGTTACCGATCTGCTTGGCGGCCTGGAGGACCGTCCTGAGCTCCTGGTTCAGACTCTGCTCCTGATGTTCACTGCAGAAACTGACGATCTTCTGCCACGTCAGGCCCTCTTTGGCGAACAGCTCCTGACGCTTCAGACGCTTCGCCTACAAACGAAATATTTACAATGGCAATAATCTTTAGAATGTCTTTATATATCAAGAACACCAAACATGAGTCCTGTTGCGTGCAAATGAATGATTTCTTAAGGACATTGACTTACATTCATTTCCAGGAGAATGATCCAGACTTAAATATAGTTACTACTTGCCTAACCTTAATCTAAACCCTATTCTTAACTTGCTTTAAACCATGTTGTTGAATAAAGGATAACCTCGTGTAAACACAGATTGTAGTCCACACAATGTGATAAATACTTCTCCACCCATTCATACAATATCGAGACACAGTGAGAATATGACTTCATGTATCCTGCATATGCCCTATTGTTCCATGATCCACGCGTTCTTTGTCAGGACTGAACAAAGGGAAGTTGCAGAACAGCAGCCAGACACTCCAGACCAGAGCTGGTGTTAGTCAGGATTATCTTAGCTGGAGGATTTGACCTGTTGTGCATGTTCTGGGTTCAAAGAAAGGCCCGAATCAGCCTTAGAGGTTGTTGGTGTGAGGAGAGCACAGTCACCGCTCAGATTGAGGTAGTGGACTCAGTAAATGATGGTATAGCACACAAGGAAAACAGTACACAAGAAAAACAACACTATGGTCTCTTACATATGAAAGATTCAGGGTGCTGTGGGCCGTGTGCAAACATGTCTAAGAGATTGCAGCGTCTGAGTGGAAATGATTGAGTCTCCAGACAGAACCACAATAAGCCACAACAGAGCAGAGTACAGACTTTCCTGCCTTTACGTCAGCAAAAACAGAAGAGAATATTAGAAACAGACCAAGATTATAAAGAAAAAGTACTTTTCGCACAACTGTAAGCACTTTCAAGAGATCTTTGTATGGAAATTATTTACTATATTGACTCCCTGTCAACTAGCTAATGCGAGGATTTCTGTTGATGATGCATTTGATAAGAGCCCGTAAACATAAGTCACCTTCCTAAATGTGCAGCTGAACAACTTTTACTCAAACATCCAATTGTTTCTAATCAATAGGTTGTCCTGATACAATTTTTAAAATGCGACTGAGCAGATACACGGTGTGAGGGAAGGTACCGATACCCCAACCTAAACCACAGTGAGTGTATAAAACTCCTTTAAAAGGCCATGATCCTCAGAGCAAATGGGTAATTATGCATTATAAACAAAGTCTGTGTAAAGACTTTTCTGTCAGGTTTTTAGCATCTGCAGTTTGGATTTAATCTGCTTTGGACTTTAGAGCTAGAAAAATCCAAAAGCAGTAAAAAGATGCAGCTCTTCACTTCCTCCTTATGAAAATACAGGAATCTCATTGGTGGATTGAGTATTTAAACTTATCTGGGCTTGATAGTAATATTGTGATCAAGACATCACATGCAGTAACATTGGAACATTTTTAATCAAGATTTCTATAGACAATCCTCTGATGATCATATAGTTTAACGCGCTGACACTCCCTTTAATTTGCTGCATAGATAAATGCAGTTTTCGTACTCTTCAAACCACTGGCATGACTCTGCTTAAGTTCTTCCATTTCTCATTTATATAACTTTTCAACAGACGGGATCAGGCTCTTCCCTCTGCTCCAGCGCAGTATTAAACCAGGGCAGGTCTCAGTGGTCAGCCATGTATTAAGATCCAGGTTTTATTACAATCAGCACCTCTGTGTCTCCTTTAAAACTGAGCATTTCCACCCCAGCTCAGAGATAATCTGGACCACTGCAGCTGGCCCGTTTCCCTGAAGTCACATTTCGAAGGCTTAGAGAGTTTTGCTGGAGCAGAGCCAGGTAAAAAAGTAAAAAATCTACACTCAAAATACCTCTCCTCTTTATAACATCAGAGACAGTGAGCCGTAATGAAACAGAATTTAAACCATAAAGTGATAAAAATAACATGCGTATAGCTGCTCGGAGAAGTTTGTGAAATATAAATAGCTTGTTTTGCCTCTAAAAACAGTTGGAGGTTTATCTAAATACATCAAAACATAAATGAGTACATCTACGCCTGGTAAGATGAAGGATTAAAATTACAATACCTCCAAGTAGGGCAATGCAATTTGAGTTTATGGAATCAAGAGTAGTGAGGATTGTCAAAAGAATCAAAAAGCAGATACTAATCAATATTAAAACTAGTATTGATACTAATTTGAGCAGGTATTGATACTAAAAAAGTCACATTCACGGGACAGAAATGAACCTTTCGTGAACAGAATGATCTTGAGCTGTATCATAACAGGTATAAGAGTACATTATAGATAAATATAAAACCAGACGGTATTATAAAGGAAAGTGCTACGATTTAATACTGAAAATCACATTCTACATTTTGGACACATGTTGGATCAACAATTGGACACATAACTGGTTTTACTATTAGTCAAAATGTGATGACACTAAACATGGGGGATATACCTGATTTACCTACTAACAATGTCAGATATTTATTCAAAATTCTTTGAGCTTGTGCTAAAAAGGTAATTACACGTAAATGTCTTCAACCAGATCCACCTTCGCTAGAGGAAGGTCTCAGTGTTCCCACTCTTTTTCACTGACAACATTTCAAAACTTTCCATGACTTTCTCATGACCTAAAAACGGCTCCTACATGTGTAGAATTTAGCTTTATTTTTAGGGCTCAATGAAATCTGAACCCTTTCCACTCACCTGGTATTATAGGTTTTTAACATTCAAAATACTCTCATCTGTTTGTTGTCGTCTATTTTAAATAAAAGACCTTACAGTGTAATGTCCTGCAGTGTTTCCCACAGAACATTTGTTAGTCCAGGTGGATGGGGGGTTCGCTGGGATCAGAGACATGACAAAATAACCGTAAATAATCATAACAGCCAAATAAGAACTTAACAAAACACTGAAGTTGTGTGAAGGAGACACCCACATTCCATGACTTTTCCAAATCTTTCATTGAATTTACAAAATCCCATGACTCTTACAGACCTGGAGAATGACATTTTCAATTTCCATGACTTTTCCAGGATTTCCATGACTATGGGAACCCTGAGGACTGGTTAAAATTAATTATATTTCACATACATGTTAAGGCTAAATGGGCTAAATGGTCTAAAAATCACAATGAAGGTGAGTTGATGGTTTGTGCTGCTCCAGATATGTCCTTATAAAGCTGAGTACCATTCCAGAGTTATATATAGAGAGAATTTTTTCCATGTACATGTATGTTAAATTCTTTGCCGACTGTGTCTGTTTTTGTTTTTGTATAAAATGCTCAATAAAAATTAAATGACAAAAAAAAAGAAAATCACATTCTGTTTGGAAAAGCTGGTTTTATTATCATCATGGTATCAGAATTGGTATCGAGTACTGGATCTTTTTCTTAGTACCAAAATAGAGTTTGAACATTAATCGAGAGGTTTGTCCATGAGTATTGTTTTGGACCAAAGCTTGTGATTTGGTGAAAGGCTGAAAGGCTTTTTTATTTCGATTTTGAAAAAAAAAAAAAATCTAATTAAAAATAAAGATCAATCAATAAAAGAAATAAAAAACATGATTATTTTTTCACATATATTACCCAGCTCTATACTGTGCTTTTTTTTATTAGTTTGAGCCTTACTCGAGAATCCAACTTTTACAACCAGCGATTTTAAAAGGCGATTTTATGAACACTCAAAAGTCGCTTTACATTTTATTATTCATTCAGTCTCTACACTCGGTGGTGCTAAGCTATTTTTATGACTGACAGAAATGTGGAGGCCGGCCAGTCTGTACCAACAGCCTCTGTAATCACTCACCTATAACTCACACAAACATTAATATTAGACAAGGTAGGGGAGGTGTCTTGCTCAAGGATGCCACAGCAGTACGCAGTGGTTAGAGCTGGGACAAACTTTCATGCAAAACGATCACAACTATTGAACAATTGGTGGTTTTCAGACTGTAGAATGGGTGCAGATGGGGGCAAGAGTTTCTTATTGATTACATTGTACTTTGCAATAAAATATCTAAGAGGTAAATTCACACTTTGAACCTGATCTTTTCTATTAGTGACAAAACCCAAGAACTCAGTGTATTACAAAAAAAAATCTACCTTTTCCTGGCCTATAGAATGTTGGAAATTTAATGTCATTGAAACCCCAGCAATAAAAAAGAGCTGCGGGCTTTTAGATAATGTGCACCATTTCTGTAATTTACAAAGAATGGGGTAGTTTTGTTTAGCCCAACAGATACGAGAACCCTTATTTGTGCCACAGTGGAGTTTTTATGCCGCCACATCAAAGTAAATGATGCGTACGTATCTGATGAAGGCTGGTCCTGCAGAATGACGGCTGATTTCCTATGGACGCGGGACAGATGAGTGGGCCTGGCTGTTACAATAACCAGTTTTGAAGTGTGATATATTGCTACAGAAAATATCACCATAAGGATTAATATTGGTCCTTTCACAAATGTACAATGCGATTTAAAAATGAACTGTGATAAATATTTAGCAGAATCACATTAACATCTGTTTAGCATCTGCATTGTGGACTAATTAATGCGAGAAACATGAATGTGTTTTTTTTTTGGGGGTTTTTTTTGGACAACATTTCCCATCCTTTGGGCCAGGCACTGAAACTTGGTTCAAGGTGGGAATGGACCAAAAAGATTCTAGTACTACTAAAACATGTTCCGTTCAGTTCCTTGACTTTAAATGCCAATAAATACACCACGCTGATGTAAGCACAGTGTGTCATCTGACCAGTAAAACAGAAGAGATGAAGAAACAGTGTTCAGAGCAACATATTCACGCAAAAACACATCAAGTCTCCAGTGCAGAGCCTTTACCGCACGTCAAAGTCAAGGTGCGTAATAATCCACATCCAGTCACAGCCACAATGTCCAAATAAAGATAACATGAACCAAACTCCATCAACATCCTCCTTCTCCTCGGTCCAGGTAAAACCATAATTTCCACATAATTGTGTAGTAAATTTGCACTGTGGAGCGCGTCTGTGTAAAGACATATCCAAGGGAGTGTGCGTAAAGTTCTCCATAATGCTCCTCCACTCAGGGAACTGCGTAGTAAGAGTGTGAACTGAAAGCATGTGCTCTGCTCTAATATAATGTGCCATATATGAAGAGAACAAACTTATGCAAGTGAAGGCAAGTTTATTTGCATAGCACAATTTGTACACAAAGTAATTCAAAGTACTTCAAAGCGCCTGTCAGTGTGGGGATCACTGCTGCTCTCTGGTTCATTTTTAAGTTTTTTTTGTTATAATTTCATAGTTAAAGTATCAATAAGGTGTTATCAAAGTACTAGTATATAACGATATTCAGCCCTAGTCGTCCTAGCATTTTTGTCAGAAAAGCAGTAACAGCTTAATGTGAAAGTACTTTTGTAGTTATGAGATGAAAACTTAACCAGTCATAAGAACACGTTAAAGTAGCAGAATTGATGTACCAAGTGGGACAACAACTCTATAAACTGCAATAAATGTATCATGAAATCATTGTCGCATTGTAGCACATTACACTATACATTTTTAATAAATTTCCACATTTTTTTCAGGCTTACCTTGAGATCGACAGGCTTTTCTGAGGGATCCTCCTTTTTACAGAGTCCCGAGAAGGACCTGAGGGCTCCAGTGAGACGAGGAGGAGGAACCATCTTTCTCCTGCTTCTGCTCACGCGAGGACGACCGGCACTACTTCACAACCACTCTGTGAGATACAAACATGAAACTGTAAAGACAACTCATGTAGAGTATAATAAGAGTGAGAATGCACCTTTTCTACTTTGAAATTAAAAAGCGTCAGTGTTGACTCTTGTGTTAAGCCATTAGAACATTGTTACACTGCAAAAAGCTTGAACAAAATTTAAAATATAAAGACTTAAATTTATCAGAAAAGTAGTGTAATTATCTGTCCTGCAGCAAGATAATTTTACTTGATAAGTTATCTTAAAATAAACGACCTCTAGACTAGAATGAAACAGTCTCAGAACTAGTAAGTAGATAATAAATCTGAAAACAAGATGAATAACCTGATATAAATTTTAAAATCGTGGCCAGATCATAGAAATGTGCAGTGTACCACCTTAAAACATACCAGGAGTTGTGTTTTGTTTCAGTCAGACATGTCGGAGTAATCCTTAATTATTAGTCTACACTTCCAAAGCTCTGTTCCACCTTGTGATGTCATCAAGCAGGAGTTTTCACATTAACACCTGCCATTTGTTTAATAGACTGGCTGTTCCAGGGCTAAAATCACCATAATGGTTCTAGCGACGATGTACGGAGTTTAAAAACACAGTATTCATGTATTACCACATGACATCACAAGGTGGAACAGAGTGTTTTCCATTTGAGAGAAGAACACAGTCTAATAAATATGCAGAGTTTGTGTGTGAATGGAACAAAACACAACTCCGGGTCTGTTATTGATCATGAAACAATATTATAACATACATCAAAATAGTGTAATATGGCTCCTTTAACTCTCATGTATAAAAACAAGTCTGTTTTATTGGTTTAAAGTCCAGTCTTGTACCAAATCTAGACCTATTACTCATTACTGTGTTGTATAATTGTTAGTCGTTGTAAGTGCATTTAAATGCCAGTTTTGAGTTTGGAAATTGATAAAAAAAAGGACAGGACAATTAACAATGCTTAAGTATAATTAAAAACGAGTAAGTAATCAATGCCATTATGTTTGTTTATTTCTAAAGCCATTTTAAACAGGCGATATTACAGTTTTTAACGCTTTATACGTGATTATCAGACAGTTGGATACGCGAAATGTTGTGTTTATGATGATAAAATTGTGTGTGGTTCGTATTATTGTTTTATATTGTTTGATTTTGTTACGCAAATACACTTGATGCTCAGGAAAGCGAAACTTATGAAAGCTAGCTGTTAGCTTATTACATAGCTTTACGTTACTTTAGCCACATTAGCTTCGGATTTCTACATGTCTATCAAGACATTCTAGCTTAATACGGTGCTGCTAATAGTAGACGTTGTGTAAAATAATGAAAAAGCCTTCATATCTCTTGAATTACCTGTCAAAACGCTGCGTACAGTGCACTGACAGGCGCATGCAGTTCCCAGTCGGCATATCAACAGAAGTTTATCAGAGCCCGGTGGATTGTGGGTAGTGGAGTTCTTCGTTGCTAAACAACAACGGACGCGGATTGAGCAAAGGACTACAACATCCATACGCAGAGAGGAAACTGCGTAATTCAGAGGAACCGGCATATCCACGGCCACATCACCTGTCCCGAACTTAAATAAACAAATATCAGGAAACGTTTAACCAGAAATTTAATTATATTATCATTTCATACTTGTGTTTTACGTTGATAAAATGTAAATTATGAAACTGTATTTTGTTTTACAGAAATAAAAACTTAAACATCTTTATTTTTCATTGCATTGCGTTTCTTACATTTGAAAAATACAAATTACTAATATTCAGTAGCTCAGTTTAAAGAGGATTTGTCCACTGAACCACAGGATGCCAGTTTGACCTGCTACCCCCTCCATACTGCATACTGCCATTGTGTCCTCGAGCACGACACTTTATTCCCCTACTGTCCAGTGTGTGTATACTATGGTGTATGACTGTGTGGGTTGATGGTTCCTTGATATAATATAATATCATATATATAATTGCTTTGAATGAAAAGGGGAGGTTCAAAAGTGCAACATCCATTGTTCTTATATAGAGATCATTGTTCTTTCTTTATATATTGCAGGCTACTTTGTCTTAAAAATTTTAAATCTATCTTGTATTTCAATTACAGGTGTTTTAATTGCTCAAAAATACCTAAAAACCTGCTTTCTTCTTGGGAGGCTTGCCTCTGCACAGATCTAACCTGTAACTGACCAGGCTGTGCCACCTGCTTGTCTCCATGGAGATATATAAGTTTACTCCAACCATGTTCATATTGTCTCCTTGTGTACGTTATGTACAACAGCTGACCGCGCCTACAGGAAGTAACAATAGCTGATATACGCCATGTCACCACCAACACCGATGAGAGTTCTGAGGATGGCAGCAGGAGCCAAAACATGTCAAAAAGGTAAATATACATTACTGTATTGTCATAAAAAGAACCCAGAAGTTAATATAAAACTTTACTGTCATATTGTGAAGCATTGTTGACAAAGCAATATTATTTTTACAGAGTATCCCTTTAAAGGGACACGCCTACAGGAAGTAACAACACCTGACCACGCCTACAGGAAGTAACAACACCTGACCACGCCTACAGGAAGTAACAATAGCTGATATACGCCATGTCACCACCAACACCGATGAGAGTTCTGAGGATGGCAGCAGGAGCCAAAACATGTCAAAAAGGTAAATATACATTACTGTATTGTCATAAAAAGAACCCAGAAGTTAATATAAAACTTTACTGTCATATTGTGAAGCATTGTTGACAAAGCAATATTATTTTTACAGAGTATCCCTTTAAAGGGACCCTAGTCCTATATAAAGCAAAAGCTTGTGAGCTTTAACCCATGTTATAATGTTGCTACTTCAGTGAACAACTTCATCTCCAAAGTTCAAAATGCTCTGTTTCACCTTGTGATGTCATGAAACTGTTGTGTTCAAGTTAGCAGACTGGTAATCGGTAGTTGGTCATTGGTCATTGGTCATTGGTCATTGGCAGAACAGTGTGTTTGCAGTTTGGGAAAAGAACTAAATATGCAGGTTTGAGAGGTAAATATGAAAAAAAAAAAACACAACACAACTTCAGTTGTGTTTTTGAAGGGAAAGCAATAAGAAAATGGCATAGCATAAGATGAGCCATTTAAAAAGAAAATATTA
>JACN01002519.1:0-26885 GCA_000787155.1 Scartelaos histophorus | reverse complement strand
TTTTAGATGATTATTGTGATTTAAAATCTGATTTATAACATAATGATCCATGGCTCATAGGTCAAATATATGGCAGACACAAGCACAATATGTCCTCTTTAAACTTGCTCATTATTTTCCTGTGTTCAGGTGTGGCACTGCTTGGTCTCTCTGGGGGTGGCGTGTCTGGACTTCCGTTGCCGGGTAAGACACTCAGCGCTGATCGAAGAGGAGCCTGAGGAGGGCTCTTAATACAAGACATGGCCCTCCTGCACAAACCTCCACAAACCCATTTCACCCATTCATTCAGATTTAAAACTCCATAACTGCACCAGCGTTTTAGACTCTTGGAATTAAAACTGGACAGTTAATGCTTATCTAACCATTGGCAGATCGTAATTAGTTTTTCATATCAAGATGGTCTACTGCCAATCCTGTGATAATAAAAGGTTTGGAGCAGAATTTGGACTACAATTTTGTATGGTAAATGGCATTGCAGATTTATTTTAAAAAGGTGTGACCTTTCTTTGTTTTGAAACCTTAATGCTACAACCATTTTTATTTGTTTTTCATTTAACCTATAAAACCAACTCAAAAATTCTAATTGATCATGTTAGGGGAGTAAAAGCTGAGTCCTAGTCTATATCATAGACTGTAATGAAGTGGACTGAGTGAGTGTGGCGTCACCCATTGTGTTCGGCTCAAGTTAAATAAAGCTCATTGAGGCAAGCAATTATAGGGGTAAATTTGGAGCCAAGTTCTATATTTAGAATTGCAGCTGTTGAAGGTAGCACAGCCATTAACAATGCTCAATCAGACTGTTGCTAATGGGAGCAACCTGATTTGTCTGTAATTAATGTTCATATCTTGATTTACGGACAATATAGCAACATAAAATTATTAGTATCATGTGAGTGGGTTAATCCAAACATTTTAAGACCAAAATAACGAGTTTGAGAGCAGCTGTTAAAGAGAGAGGGACGTAAATGTGTCAATAGAAAGTGAGCCAATGGAGCTGGAAGCACAACCGTGCTCACTTCCTATTTGGATTGCAGCTAGCGGTTTAGCTATGTCCCTTTACATTGGATGTTGTAACTGTAATGCCATTTACATTTGTACAAATTCTCTTTTACCTACCTATTACCCAAACTTATAAGTGAAATAACCAACATTTTCTTTTTAAACCATTTTAAAACACTTTTTAAACCTGCCATGTATAAGATAATTTTAAGACAACATTCACCACCAGCTGTTTGAGTGTCAGGTGTAGATGGTTGGATTAGTTATTTCAGTGGCGTCTGCACTAAATGCACCATCTCCTGTTAGTGCAGCCATTTTAAACAAGTTCTAAACAGTGCACTGAGGTGTTAGTAGTAAAATGAAACATGATTTTAACATGTTACATAAACAAAACCATGTGTTTGCTAGGTGTGCTGCCGTAGATGCACCAGTCAGCTGCAGTGGTATATAACACAAGTTTTAATGTGCCCGGATTTGGGTTGGGTCCCAATATTTGAATCAATTTTTTTCAGATCAGGTTGGATTTTATCTTAGGTCGGTGGGGAAGGTCAGAAAAAAAGCTGACCCCCAGCTCATCACTAATGCAGATTGAGTTAGAGGGTCTGTCACCCACTTGGCTTTGTGTACCTTCCCAGAAAATCCTGCAGGCGCCTCTGCGTTATTATTTTGTTCTTCTCTTGTGACTTACCTGTTATCTCTTATCTTGGCTGTTAGTCAGTTAATCACTGATTTAGTATTAAAAGCACATCTATGATTTAAGAGAATTCTGCCTCTCAGTTAATTAGCTAAGGAGCTCCAATCATAGAGAAGGTGAACTATATAACTTTTCAAGTAGGGGGTCCATTGCCTGTTTGTCACCAGGGCGATGTTATTGCTATGCCTATTATGTTTTTTAAGCGCGGCTTCATCTTATAAATGTTGCGTATGTTTAGATTCAGGTGTTAAAAATAAAATAGATATGCAATCCAGGCAAAGCAATAACATCTCCATGGGTCAAAAGTTACATAGTGCATTTTCTTTAGTATTTAATGATTTTTATTTATATGCACTTTGTGCAGTATTTTCTGTCAATGTTTTGACATTTAAGTCAGGAATGGATATAAAGTAATTATTTTAAAGCAAATTATTTAAAAACAAACAGAACATGGCATCTTAAAACCATTTGTCTCATTCTAAAGGTGCCACTTATTTATAATTTTTATTTTTTTTTTAGATTTGATGAAAAGTACAGTGGGTTAAGTTTGAAGTACTGTTGTCACATTACTACGGAATGGAGTCAGTTCTTAATATCAATTTTTATACCACAATGAAAATAAAAACATATTTCTTAAGACAATAGAATGTGATTTTCAACATTAAATCATAGTACTTCATTTTCTATTCCTATGTGGTCTTATATCTGTGTAATCCCTCAGTCGTCGAGGTATTGATACTCAAATGAGTATTTAGTTTTGATACAAATTTTTGCATCAATTTGCATCAGATTTTTCTATACTTTTGACAACTCTAGTTTAAACATCACATTCCTTTTTATTTTCTGTTGTCTTTGCTTGTGTGATACAGAAGAGATACTAACTATGTATTTGTAACAATGGTATAATGATTGAACTACTGTACTGACATATGTTTTACTCTGATCATTTTGTAAAACGGTACGACTTTGATTAGCTAATTGAACGAACATGTATTCATTCTCATTTTTACGCACAAACTGTCATACAGTGTCTTATACCTCATTACCACTGATCCAGGTCAGGTTCAGCTCTCTCAATGTGACAGATATAAATGAAGTAGCACGTTGCTCACCTCAGATTCCACTATTGAAGTCTTTAAAGGTGCACTTTTTGTGTAACTTTTTGTCTTGTCTCCATGGCGACATTAGCTTTTTTTGGTCTGTAATGTTACATGGTATTAAACTTGTCTATCTTTATGGAGACAAGCAGGTAAGGCGATCAGTCCAAGTTGCAAGGCAAGGTTATTTGTATAATATTTTGTATAATTCAAAGTGATTTGCAGGATAAGGAACATATGAAAATCACAATACAAACAAAGGCCAGGTTACAGCTCAAATCTCTGGAAGTGCTACTCACACACAGTAACTTTTTCACTGCATTTTTGAGCAGTAAAAGTAAAATAAACATTTTAATGTCATACCATGTAACATTCCAACTTAAACAAGGACATCTCCATGGAGACTAGGAGGAGGCATTCTTCTACCAAAAAGTTACATGATGTGCCTTTAATAATAGTCATATAGTTGACTACAATACCTGTTGCAAGCCATTCCTCACACTGTGAAACTGTTACCAGCTCAGAGCTAAAAGCATAAGAAGAAATGTATCCACTTTTTAATGATTGAAGTGGCACCGGTTTTGTGCATAATAAAAGTAATTATTGTAAACAAAGATATTTGTTGTGTTTTCTTTATAGTTCGTTAAGCTGCTTTAAAATCTTGTTTGAAAATCTGCTTGATCTTACTTGTTTAACTTTAAAACAAATGAACTGCTTGAGGTCCTTTTTTTTTTCTTGAGATATTTTCAGGATTAAACAAAAATTTGGACATAGTTACCTACTCCAGGTGAGCAACAAAAGTGATCCAAATAAATATTACTTTATCATTACTTTTAAATCACCTGTCAGTATTTTTGTCACTGTTATAATAAACATTCTGTCGCTAATGTTGCTTACTTTAAATTAAAATTTCAATGTACACCTTTGATTCCCATCTAAATATTTTGCTGTGTTTGATATCTTTAAGGGTGCATTCACACTTGTATACACCATATCAAAATTGGACCCAGCCAGACCAAATCAGGACTAAACTGGGCTCAAACCAGGCTCAAACAAGGCTCAAACCCGGACAAGTGTGAACCCGCCCTATACTCCCTATAACCTTATTATTTTCCCTAAAAATGTGGTGAATATTGTGATTCCTAGCATCTATAGTTTTAACATTTGTTTCTTTTTTTTTCAGATTCCAATGCCTTTGTCTCGTCATAATGACATTTATCTGCTGAACAACATGGACACAGATGTCACGGATGCAGACAGATAACAGTCGAGCTACAGTCAAACAAATGGTACTATGTAAAACAGTGATGACTTTGAGCTAAATACATGCAATAATAATAATAATAATAATGCCGTCAAGAAAGTACTACTACTACTACTACTACTACTACTACTACTACTACTACTACTACTACTACTACTACTACTAGTACTACTATGCCTATTCCTATTTCTCCTTTCTGTTTCTTAGAGCTTGGGATTATGTTTAGTAAGCCTAATGTTAAACTAGTGCAAAGTTTAAGATGCTAAATCCCAGACTTAATGTTCATTTAAAGTTTGACGCTAGTGTTATAAATGTATTCACCTTGTCTGGATCTGAAAAACATCAGATTTCTGCAGAACCAATGCACGAAGCACTAAACTCTGTTAATCATTTTATTCCAAGTGATAGATGACCTCTTTCATTTCACATGAAAAAACTGAAACTTAAAAAAAAGAATGAGTGACTGTTTATCTCTGTGTATAGAGAGATATCCAGTGTTTTCTAAAGATTTTATTCAGTCTATGGTGGCACAAACACTTTCTATATTCATAATTTTCTTTCATAACATTTGTAGAATTTAAATGTCACTTATTGTCTGTATTTTACAGATATTTAAGCAGTTTTCTTGATCATTGTGGTTACTTTTTAAGTTATGTATGGAGCAACAAAATGAGATGTTTAATCCATGTTCTTTTTAGACTATGGGGAAGGATTCTAAACTTTGAGGGACCACCACAGTTTATTCTGTTAATGGGAAACAGTGGGTGTCATCTTGGACTTGTCAGACAAGTATTTACCAGTTTCTGATCCCAAGTTCTATTATAATTACTGCTACATTAACTGTACTACTACTATGACTGTTACTACTATTGCTGTTTCTACTACAACTGCTACAAGTACAAGTAGTATTTTTTGCTTCTGCTACTACTTGTACTGTTATTATACCTGCTACGTTGATTATACAACTGCAATTACTACTATGACTGCGACAACTATGCTGTTACTATCACTAATACTTTACATTGTGTCATAACTGAAAAAGAAACAGGCAGCTGCAGTATGATGGTCTGTTTGGTGCTCTTAGCTGAGAACAACATGAAACTAGTCAAGTGCTCTACCTCCATTAAAGCTGCATTCACACTGGTTTGGTCCTACTTTAATCCTGGTTCAGTCCTGGTCTAGTTTAGGTGTGTGCGAATGTGAATGCAGACTAAAAGCACATTCAAGCATCTCTGAAACAGTATCGAAACCATGTAAAAAATAAAATTGGTTGATGCTATGTTCCCTTGCTAAGGGAGACGGGAACCACATATCATTTTTTTAAATGTATATGTGTATATGTATTATATATTATATATATATTTGCTTTCATAGAAATTGTTAAAAACTAGAATATACACACTGTGCAGAAATTAATAACTAATGTTCTTACTACAAAAAGGCAATTTGGGCATTTCAAGATGATAGTTTTCACCTTAAGTTCTATTTAAAATTATCATTTTTCACATTTTTGTGCCTTATTCCTTCATTAATTTTATACATTTAAATTTTTATTTGTTTTTTCAGTTTTACTAACTTGATTAAAGTAGTTTGACTTAAATCTATTTATTGCCAGACTAAATATTATGTTTGTTGAATACTGATATTATATTATTATTATTATATATTATATTGATTAATCAAATATGTTTTTGTCCTTCTTTTTGACCAACTATGAGTTTAAACCTACACTCCTAGAACCAGTTAGGTTTAGAAATATCATTCTTTTTATAAGAGAAACTTGGGGAAATGGGATTTGAAAAAGCACCTTGCCTTCTAAGTACAATCTAAATGTTTGGTGTAGTATTGTTTTTCATTTGACTCATTCCTTTTGATCAAATATTGCTCTACTCAAGCTTTAAAACACTGAGCACTTAAAACTTTGAAATTATGATTTTATTTTGAAATCCAGCCAGTGAAAAGTTGTTAGTCCAATTTCAATTTTAGGAAATCACCTCCCTGAGGTTTCGATGTTTTTGTTTCCTACAATAAAACATATTTAATAGTATTTGTATATAAATTGTTACATTGAGAAAATGATGTAGTCTATCCATGTAAATTGGATATTGTACTGTTGTTTAAAATTGTAAGACCATTCTAAGAGTTTTATGATGTTTTGAGACATTTGTAAGTTTTGAATAGTAACACAAATAAAATGTTGAAATTAAAAGTTGAAAATGATTTTGTGCTTTGCTATAGCATCGTCTGTATCTCCCTCTGTTGTCCCAACAAATTGCACCACTTGTCTCACCTTTAATTTTCAAGGTGGTCACTCTAATCCCTGAAGTGTAGCATAACGTGACACGTTATATAAACTGTGTAAGCGACTCTTCTCAACATTCAAATGAGAAAATATCCTAATGTTATATGCAATGAAATTCACTGTTAGACCAACTTCCTTTATTGTCTTTATTAGAATTTATGGTCAATATAAGAAAATGTATATTTTCTATAATCTTATTATTACTGGTACCTGTCCTGTGTATTTTTATTTATTACCTAAGAGTTTATTATTTATCTTTTCTGGGTGGGATTGTTCTGCCACCTGCTTGTCTCCCTGGAGGTGTTATTGTGTTCCCTGGAATATTGCACAGCTTGGCATTAAAAGCATCTATCCCGCAGGTGTTTTATTGCTAAAAAATAATTTGAATTTATTATGCTTGCTATTTTTATAGCAAGCGCCTCTCCACAGGCTTGACCTGGTGCTGTCACCCGCTTCTCTCCATGGGGATAGTAGATAATTAGAGGTGGTACACACTCCAAAAGAAAAGTTTTATATTTTTATAAGTTTTATATAACAATTAATTTTAGATTTAGGATTTTTCTGTTTCCTTGACAACGGGGACGCTCGCAACTTCCTCTCCACGCGGGGGCGCTGACCACTTCCTTTTTGTCCTTACGTTGCCTACGTCACCAGATTTCACCAGCGTGGACATCTGTAGAGTAGATGAGGCTGATTTAAAGCTTTGAAGTTCACAAAAAGTCACAGAATTAACCGGTTTCAGTTTGATTTTATCTGTCAATCATTTGGAGCGCTTTGGGGAAGTTTTGAATATAAAAACGTGTTATTTGGGCAGAGAATTCCCTCATACCGGTGCTGCTCACTCGTACGCATCACTGCTGGATTCAGGGGGAAAGATGAGAGATTTGTTTCTATTTTTTGCACAAATCGCGATTTTATTTCTCCTCCTGGACTTCACCCAAGCAGCCAGGCAACCCCAGGACATCAGATGTGGAGGTAAGTTTGTTTTTATTGACGTACGAGCACATTAACGTGACTAATAGTCTTAATTTAGGGGGTGTCTGTTGCTGTCAGCTTGCAGGGCGCTGGTGGATGAGATGGAGTGGGCGATCTCTCAGGTAGACCCCAAAAAAACAGTCCAGACCGGGTCATTCAGGATCAACCCCGATGGAAGCCAGTCCATCAGAGAGGTCAGTCCTGTTTATGAATGATGCATAAGGCCTATAAAGTCATAGTTTGATTTCTAACGAGGAAAATCATGAATATTCTAATGCATTTACAATACACACTTATTATTTAAAACTGTTAAGTGGAAAAAGTATTTTTAGAAACATCATAATAAATAAATTATGCTAAAATAAATTCAGGGTTCAGGTTAGTCTATTATTATCATGAAATAGTTTGATTTCTAAAAACTGATCAATATTCAAGTGCATTATTCGCTTCATGACATCACAAGGTGAAACAGAACATTTTCAGCTTTGGAGGTGTAGCACACTAATAATAACAGGTCACACAAGCATTTGTGAATGAAAGAAAAACACAAGTCCTGCTATGTGTTTGATGAGGCAACAACATTCTAACATGGCTTAAAGCTCACAAGAGACAATTTTGCATAATATAGGACCTTTAATAATTAAACTCACTTGACAATGCTGGTACGATTAAAAAATTAACAAAAAATAAAATAAAAAAATAAAGATATTGGCTAAATTTGTTAATTTTGTCATTTTGTTAGCTAAGATGTCTCTTTTTTTTTTTCCCCATGACAGTTGTCGATACAGATTCAATTTAAAGGCTGATATTAATGGCAGATTGTGATATCTTCCACTCTTAAATTGTATTATTTTTTTCTATTTATATGTTATACAGCTCTACATGAGAAAAGTATTACATTTTTGGGAGTGATTTAAGGCATGTAATTCTTAAAGAGGAGGGTAGCCAAATATTTACAGTACTTTTCAAACTGTGAGCATTTTTATTCATGACTCTTGTTTGTTTTTCCCTAGGTCCCTCTGGCGCGCTCTGAAGGAAACCTCTTGGACCTGATGGAGTCTGTGTGTGAGCGGATGGAGGACTATGGGGAGGTGGTGGATTCTTCTGAGAGAAAAACCTATGTCAGGATCAAGTCCCGGACCGGAGAAAGTCTGGACCTGTCTGAGGCCTCACTGGACTCCAGAGTCACTTCCAGTCTGAAGTTTGCAGTGAGTAATGTTTGTGACAATAACAGTACTATTCAATAAAACTCTAATATTGTAAAATTGTAGTATTAGTAGTTGTTTTTGTAGAAATAGTATTTACAGTTTACTACCAGTAAGACCAGTGGTTTAGTAGAGATAGAACCTTTTACGTATTATAACATTTTGCATCATTAAAGCAGTTCTTAATAGGTAATTAGGGGGGAATAGGAGGGATATGGGACTATGGGATGAGGGGGAAATATGAATTGTTTAACAGATACAGACCATATCAGTATTGACACTTTCCTCATATTTCATAGTTTTCAGTGAGGCAGTGCACAGTAATTCTAGTAATGGCATAGCTCCTGCTGTTCATGCACTAAATCCATTTCCAAAACTTAATTTTCAGCTACAATTTATTCTTGCCAAATTACATTTATAACTTCATTTCAGTATTACTTCCACATGAGCTTTGGTGATCTTTACCTTCTGGTCTTCTCGTTTTCCCTTCAGTGTGAGACCATAGTGGAGCAAAATGAAGATGAACTGATCGAGTTTTTCTCTCATGAAATGGAAAACGTCAAAGATCATCTCTGTAGCAAAAGGACAGGTATGTTTCTACCTTTTATTTTATTAACAATGTGATGATATATATGATTTTATTCCTGTTTACTAAATGCACTTTTCTGTACAGATCTGTGTGACCATGCCTTGAACATCCCCCATGACGAGCTTTGACACGTGGCTGTAGTTCACACCTCTGAAACAGAGACACCTGGTGCTGTAAAACCTTTAGTTTTGTTCACTTTGGTCAGGTTATGAGATGAGCGTTAATGCCTTAACATTTATTCACAACCAATATTGTTATTTAAAACAATCTCACCCAGAAAACTCCAAGAAAGTGTTATTTAATAAGTAGACCTCATGTTCTGAAATGCATGAGATTCTTGTGTTAGTTTAGACGTTCATATTTCAGTCTTTTATTTTCAGTCTCTCAGATCTTCTTGTTCTTGGACAAGTATAAAATGTGCACTGTGAAATGAATCATTGTTTGAAAAAAAATTATTATATTCTCTTTACAAAATTGTGCAGCCCTAGTGTCTAAAGGGCTTTTCATACTTTATAAGATGTAAGAACTTTGTTCTTCTTCTTGAGGTGATAAGAACAAGAACAGTTACATCTTATGAAGTATGACAAGGCCTTAAACCTACACTCCTTCCCCCCGAGACGTCTCATAATGTTTGAACTTTTATTTATACAGAGTTGTGTAGTTTACTGGTGGGTCATTAACAGCTACATACAACATTTGAATCACTTTTGTCTTATTTTATTTTTGCTTAAAGGTTATGTTTTCCTCTCAAAATTTGTATTATCATTAATGAACATAAATTGATTGAAAATTAGCAAATCTATAGCTGACTGTCCCTTATTACATATTGTATGTCCGTTACCTTCCACCAGAGAGCGCTATTGCTGGTATTGTGGTTAAAGTCACATTTCAATTTATCGGTTTTTGTCTGTGTGGATTTTGTGAAATGAACTTAGCCTCTTATGTGAACATGTCCTGCAAATCTTTTTTTATATGAACTTTGTAAGTTTCCTCACCTTGTTTTGTCTTTAAAACCAAATACATTTGTACAACATCTGCATCCATTTTTATGTTAATTTAAATATTCAGATGTTATTTACTAAAACATTTAGTAACATGAGTAACACTAGATCCATATGCAGAACAGTTAAGTTCAGTGAGTTTAAAATTATTTAAGGGTGATTAAAAAACAAACAAAGAAACACAAGAATCTGATATTTTCATTCACACTTTATTTTACATTGTATAAGTCAGTGTTTCAGGAATTATTTAAATACCATTTTAACACACTCAATAATAATATCTATAGAACAGTGTGCTACAGATACCTAATTGGTCAAACAATTATAGATTAAATAACCAGTTTAATATCATCAAAACAATATATTTTACACTGACAATGTTTTATTCAGTTGTAATATACAAATATATAAAATAAAAAAAAATGTTCTGTATATTTTTGGTTGGAAGTTGTTGTCCTTTGATACAACATTCTTCTATATTCTCAACTAATTTATCCCATAAAAAGCATGGCTCAAAACCCTATGTTCACTCTTCACAGAGCTGGATATTATGTATTGTAATTTTAATATTTTGTCCATAGAAAACATACACAAACAAAACAGGTACCTTTAGCTGAATAATATACCCACAGTGCAGTCGTAAGTAATTATTTTGATTACTAATTTTACTAAGTAATATTAATTTAAAGCTAGATTACTCTTACGTCAATAATACATTTTTCTATCTATTAGGATTGTAACAATATCCAAGCCTCACGATAAGATATTGTAACAGTATGAACCTTATGGTACGAAATGTATTATATACATTTCAGGTTATTATTATTATATTATACACAATAACAAGAGTGACATTCTAAAATGACCAGCTAAAATGAAAATTGAATGAAGTTGAAGTCAAAATTCAAGTAACAACTAAACATTAGGGATGGATGATATCCAAATCTCTCTTACAGATATTTTCTCCGTAAGCAATATCACGATATTTTGGTTATTGTTACATCTCTACTATCTTTATAAGTAATTAAAAGCAAAGTCACAAACATCTGACACATACAAATAAATGCTGTAGTATATAAATGTGCTTATGTTCATGGAGATGTTATTGCTTTGCCTAGAAAGTTTTATACTATGGCATTAAACTCTCTAATTCTCTATTTCCACTGAGACAAGCAGGTGCAGCTACCAGGCTAAGTATGTAAATATAACTGAATGAATGCAGTAATCGAGGAAAACCATAGAAAACATTACCACATACAGACAAGCATCATCAGCTCCATGACAAAAGTTACAAAATGCACCTTTAAATTATGACATTATTACATTACAACATAATATCTTCAGCCTTTCCTGCCTGTTTATCCAACCTCTCATCAGGATTCTCTTCAATCTGATTTTGAGTCATTGCATTTTCAATTTCTGAGACATTCTGACCGTCTTCGTCACTGCCTCTATCCTCATCACAGACTTCGATAGATTCACCATTTGTCATTTCTGTTACTTCCAATTTGTCATCCACTATAGTTCCATCCGACTCCTGACTACTGTGACTGCACTGAGAAAGCGTCTCGTATTGCATATCCATATCATCAAACCAAAGCTCTGACGGCATCAAATCTGTATCGCCTTGTTTCATGACGTTCTCACATAGGCTTTCCACACTAACTAAGCTCTCTCGATCCCAGTTATCTATGACCTCTTCCTCTTCGTTTTCAGAATCTGGTGCGGTGTGCTTTCTGATACGATTGACTGCGTCCCATAATGATTTTGGATATTTCCTCTCTTCTTTGCAGCAAGAAGTTTCACAATGATCGTTACCAATAGTAGAACTTGAGGGATGAGCCTGTTCTGAGCTCTCCGTAGATGTTAATGACCTTACCAAGATGGCCGAACTGGTGTTTACGTTTGAATCTGACTGGCAAACCGAGCGAGAATCTGTAATGTCGTCGTGAGAGGGATGAAATTTGGGTTGTAAATTGTCCTCACTTTTTGTAGATTGACAAATTTCATGATCTGGATCTTCAGTATTTAGTCCATCTTTTATATTATTGTCAACTATTTCGTCTTCCCATTCACACTGTTCCAAGTTAAAATCAGTAAAATCGCAATCTGACGCGTCTATTCTGCCAATTTCTTCCAAAATGTCTTCCTTTAAATCCATATCTTTTTGTATTTCGGTTTCTTGTTCATTGTCTTCAACCAAAATGGCTGCTGTTTCCGAATGTACTTTTGCACCAGTAATTTCCTCTACTTTCTCTTCCTTGTTTTGCAAATCAAATCGATCTATATGTTTTGCCGCTTCGTCGTCGTGAGTGATCTCCAAATGATCAGCTTCTAAATTTTTATCTAAAATGATGCTGTCTTTTGCACAAATATCACTTTTCTCTTGACTAAATTCTGTATTATCATTTAGTTCTACAGTTTTCTCCATTTCCAAATCACTTTTTCCACTTTTTGAAAATCCTTCATCATTTTCACCATCCAATAATTTCATTAGTTTTACTTTCACTTTTTCTTCCTCTTTTCCTGCTTTTTGTTCAACATCTGACAGTATTTCTACTTCGGGAACTGTCAAAATTGCTGGTTCAATTCCCTCGTGATCTCGCTCATCAGTGCCTAACAGTGTTTCCTCAATGCTATTCTTAGTGATACACCCTTCGTCGTTTGCACAATCTTTATTTCCACGTCCGAATTGCTTCTCGTTTTTGCTTTCTTCAAAATCGTTTGCGTTTTCGTTTGATGCTACCGAAGTATCTTCCTGCTCCGTGACATCTGACTGTCCTTTTTCCGTAAATTCGTCCAACATTTCGCTTTCGTTTATCTCATTGACGGTTTCTACTCTCTTTGTTTCAATTTCAAAATCTCTTGTAGCCCCTTCGGTAGCTTCGTCTCCACTTTTACTGCTTTCTGTACCGTAAGTGGAGTCATCTTTAAGAACAGACTCGCCATCAGCCATATTGCATCCGTACAGTTCAACATTAGGTGTCTCTGCTAGTTTTGCGCACCGATTTATCTCATTTTCAGATTGTTCCAAAGTCGGTGCATCCATCTGTCCACTGTCAAGTTCTTGCATCAGAGTATCTTGAACAGTTGTTTCCTCATGCATTTCTAACTCATTTGTTGAAATATTGTCTTGTTCGTGATCAATATGGACTGACCGTTTCAGCTCACCTCGTTTGCCATTTGCGACGTCCTCAACAAGATCAGAACTTCCTTCACTAACTTCCTTAACATCTCGCTCTTGTAAATCTAATAAATCTTCAGACAAATGTTCAACATTTCTGACTGTCAAAACCGTTTGTGTAGCATCATTTTTATTTTCCCTTAAAACTTCTGTGTCATTTTCAACTTCCGGCAACTTCAATTCAGGCAGTTTCGAAGCGAGAGTCTCTAAATGTTGTTCCGTGTTGCTATTCTCATTTAGGGTTTTCAAAATGTCATTATCTCCTTCTTGTTCGATCAGTTCCAGAGTAGAAATATCTGTTGAATCGCTCATCTCAACTGGCTCTTTGCATTGTTCACTAATAACATCAACAATTGGCTCTAGATTCTCCGCCGTTTTGGATTTCTGTATCTCACTGTCTGTTTCGAAATCTTCATCAGGTTTCGTAATACTTTCTTCTGACTTATCAACCTCAAAAATGTCACTACTCCTCTCCATCTCCTCATCTTTGCAACTACTAACTTGTAACGGTTGCAAACTTTCACTTTTACTGATTGTTGACACATTTAGTACCAATTCTTTCTGATCTGAACTTTCGTCTTTCAGTTCATTAGTTTCGTAACTTTGTTTTGTCAAATTATCAACGCCAAAACTGTCTTGCCGTTGGATCATTGCAGATTCACATAACCCGCATATTCTCTTTGCGCGTTCTTCTAATGTTTCGGAATTTGGTGTCAAGAAATGTTCACTTTTTATTTCCTCAACTGCACCTTCGCTCTTTACATGTTCTTCTAATGTTTTGAAGTCCTCTGCGTTACTAGAATCTTGCTGTTTGGTTTGGGTATCCTGGTTGTGTTGTGTAGCCACGCTAGCCACATTTTCTTCAGTTTTAGTTTGATTTTCTGAGGTTAAATACTGAACTTGCTGCTTCTTTGGCGCTTTTAGCAAGTCCATTTTGACGACAACGCATGTGGTGTCATTTAGCGTAGCATCATCACCTTTAGCACCTATTCTTTGACTTTCTACATCAGATTTTGAGTCTTTTTCTTGACCTTGTGAGTTGCTATTCAAGGATTCTTTTGAGGAAGTTGTGGGTGCGTTGTCTGTGTCCGAACTGCTTGTAAAACTAGGCCTTCTCCACAATGGAAATTTAGCAGCTAGCTTACCAATCACGGAAACGTCATTCGATTTCTGCGCGTTTTTCTCCGCCATCTTGGACAGCGACGCTTTACAAATCGGTATCGCTTGCAGTTTTGAGAACGGACTCCTTACGTGTTTCGTCGTAGTAGCTGGAATTTTGAAATCAACTTCGTCTGCTAGCTTCAGCGGCTGGCTAACGCTGCTGGCTTTTGGACTCCCAACTTCACTTTGCTTTGGTGAAACAGGCAAACTGTCTGCTTCTGTATCGGCGATTCTTGACACTAAACAAAAGATCGTCAAACCTCCCGCTTTTTTGTTGAGTTGAAACTTTCTACCTTCTATAACCTTTGCTGCATTACTGCTTGGTCTATTTTGCACCAATTGCCTATTTTCTTGCAAAATATCTAGCCTTTTTACGGGGAACCTCTCATTTAACTCTTTTTCTGTTTTATTTGCAATTTGCGGCAACTCGTAGCTTTGTTTCGCTAACTTCTGCGGCGTCAAAACATTCCTGTATTGGACACTGTAGGGTGGCGGCGCATTGTAATTTGGAGGTTGACTGTACAGTTTGGTTTGATAGCTAAGCTTGTCTTTAACCTCGAAATTCTGTCTTTGTGGCATAGTTTGATAACTGTTAATCACTTGCTGCCTGTTTGCCCTATCCCGCAATGTTGATTCTTGCATGTTTGTCATCTGCATATCTCTTCTTTCTATATTATCTTGCATGGTACCTCGCAGTCCAGCCTCGATGCGTCTCCTCCTCGGTAGTGAATGACTATAGCGCAATGCCCAAGCCTCCAACTCCCTAAAATTGTTGTCATTCTTCTTGGAGATTTCACGTTTGTAGTGAACCGGGTTGTAGGACCACCCCTCCTGTTGAAAGCCCCTCTCCTGGTGCTGATAAGTTGTCCAGTCTTGAAGTTCTTGACGCTGCTCGCCGTGGTAATGTTGAATTGGATGATCTAGGTTAAAGGGGAATTGCGCAGGAGATGTTGGAGATTCTTGGGTTGACCAGTTGTCCCTTGGAGGCCAGTAATATCCAGAATCAAGGGTTCTGCCCCTCGGGTCTTCACAGTAGGCTTGATATTGAGGTGGTGGTTGTCTGTCATGGTAGCTGGAAACAAAATGTGGTATTATATTCAAGGCGATGTGTACAAATGCAAGTATTTAATCTGGAATGGAAAGTGCAGGTTTTGTGCTTTTATAGTCCCTCTGTGTTAGTTCTTTGACAGGTACTTTCTAGTAACAAATTTAAATGTGATTCAAATAACCATGAATCTCTAAAATCGTTAAGAGCTATTTTCTGATCTATGTCCTAATGTTGTTTCCTCATCACAAACAGACCTGGAGTTGTGTTTTGTGTTATTTGCACATGTTTAACACACAAACCTTGCATATTTAGTGTTCTTCTCTCAAATAGAAAACACTGCGTTCCACCTTGTGATGCCATGTAATAATACAGGAAGTGCTTCATTGTGTTTTTAAACTCCATACACCGTCACTAGAGTCATTCGGATGATGGGAATTGCCAGTCTCTACTGAACTAAAAGTAAAAAGGTACCTTTTCATGACATCACAAGGTGGAACAAAGCATTTTGAGCTTTGAAGAGATAGACAGACTAATAAACCAGGATTACTCTCAAACATGTGTGAATGAAACAAAACACCACTCCATGTATGTTTTTGATCAGACAACATTATAACATGGCTTAAAGTTCACAAGAGTATATTTTGTGTAATATAGAACCTTTAAGCTTAAGTAAAATAGATCAATAGCCCCAACAAATGACTTAGTCTGGTTTAGGTTTAGCCCACATTTAGTCCTAAAATATAGATTACAAATAAAAGGGACTTTAGGCCATTTTAAAAAAAAAAATGTGAATTTTACACAACCAGCAATCTAGGCTTTGTAGAAAATAAGCTCAAAAAGAGAAAATGTCCAATGAGCAGATGAAACTATTGGAAATTTGCAAGATTAGGTGTATCCATAGACTGTATATACGGCCTTTAAACAGTCTGTGGGTGTATTTAATAATAATAATCAAATCATTACAGGCTTTTTCACCTACTTTTGTGAGCAGCTCCTTGAAGGCAGAGTGCTGTACTTGCTGTATTGAGGCAAATGCCCTTGGTTCTCTGCCCAGAAATCCATCTTTAACTCTGTTGAATACAAATAATATGACAAAGAAAGAAGTAAAAGATATTGGGTTTAAAAAAAAGGTTATAATGGAGGTGAAAAATAGGAGTAGATGCAATAATGCCTGAAATAAGATAATAGCAAAATAAAATCTGTGAGAAACTGTGTGGGATTTAAATGAGATAAGCGAGTCAAGGCCTGTGTAAATAAACTAAAACAAGTCCAACTACTAATTATCTCACTGTGTTGATATATACAGTCCCTTTGTCCTGTACTGGAAGTTTTTATTAGATATGAAATGGGCTCACAGATTTGAAAATACTTTTGTTATAGAAGCTGAAGGGAGTAAAATGATCTAAAATGTGGTAAATGTTACATTGTTGAATATTACAGCCATGACAAAGTGATGGAAGTGATTTTAAAATGTGTATACCATATATTGTAAATAATAAATAATAAAGAAAAAGACTTACAACATTGGTTTAGTTCTTTAAGAATTAGGTACAAATGAAATAATCAAAGGTCAAATTGGGCCTTGACATTTAGACCAGTTTAGAATTATTTTCCAAAATAAGACTTACCTTTAGCGCATGAGGAGGTACAAAACTCCAGTTGTTGTTGAAATCATGAACTCCAAAGAGGACGAAGTGTTTTAAATGGGCTCTGGACAAAGTCACTCCCACTCGGCCACACAACCTCCCTCTTCACTAAAGCAACAACAACATGCACATTATACAGCAGATCTGGCAACACTGGGTTATATCTTTCACCATTAGACATTGTGAAGTCATAATAACGTTAATGTTTGTTTTTATAGCTCTGTAGTAAATGAGAACTTGGTGATTTGAAGTATTAATGTAGATCCCATAAGTTGTCATATTTAAGACACCAAAACAAGTATTACAGATTTTCCTCTCTGTATATTAGCAACTGGTTTCCTTCATAGAATCTGGCAACCCAAAGTAGTAGCTCATCCTGCTTTCTAATCAAAAGTAAGGCTTGAAAACCGAATCAAAACGTTTTACATGATGCAAAATCTGTCTGTACACTTGCTGATTTGGTGATACAGATATATTAATGGAATAAAAAGAAGAAAAAAATTGAATACACTACTTATTTGCACTTTAATTAGACTGAATAAAATTGATTTAGTGGAAAGCATTTGTGATTTTTAAATTATTATTATCTAGTTTATGCATCTACTTTTAAATTTGCCTTTGTTTTTTCTACTTTCATAACTTAGGTGTTTTATTAGAGTACTGAAAGGGACCAGGCAAGGCACATTTATTTGTATAGCACTATTAATACACAAAGTAATTCAAAGTGCTTGACAAAATAGAATAGATGCATTCAAACACATTACAAAGCAAACAAATACAAATATAAATAATCACAATTCACTTTAAAAGGAAGCTTGCAGATAAAATCCTTAGATTATAATTAAGTCCATGTTGTTTGGTGGTTGCATTGGTACAGAGTGAGGTAGGGTTAGCTTTAGCGGATGTGGAGCGCCTCTTTCTTTAAATCTCTTTAGCGGAACAAACAGGCTTTCCCCTTGAACAGAAAACCCCACATCAGCACAGTCCAGAGGCAGACAGCGCCGTGAATGGACGGATACCACACATTGTTTTCTAAGGGATAACGGTGAATTGATTATCAGCAATTATTTCAATGTTTTTATAATGTTGGCTCTGCAAATTGTAATTTGATAGACAAGAATTAGTTCACTGTTGAAGTTACTGTCATATGTTAATACATAATATAACCTGCATTTATTGATTTTAAAACAGTGTCCAGATGACTACATTTGAAATATTTTTTACCTTGCATTTATTATGTTATAATTACTGGATGTAATAATGATGCCTTACATTTGCATTGGACTGTACTGAAAAGTCATTATTCATTCAAACCCCACACTTGGGACTATTTCTGTAGCCACAGCTGCCTTGGGGTAGGCTGGTGGAAGTGTGGCTGCCCACTGTACTATTACTGAGCTTGTATAAAAAGATGCAGACTGAAACTGGGTACAATATTTCTGGATAAATTGCAAGTAACAAAATGTATCCTTGTATCTGGTCATTAGTCTAATTAGTTGTTGCAGCCCTAATTCACAGTGGCTTAATTACTTTTTATAAAAACACGGTTCTTCCATTATGTGTTAAGTCCTTCGAGTTGCTTTATAAATATTTATATTCTGCAGTTCGTCCCTTTGCACCAGCTCCACTTTGAACCTTGTGGGCAAATACTCTTCATAAAACTCTTGCGTCTTGTGCTCTGTTCTCATTTTGGAGCAGAAAAACACCACTGTCCCACTGTGGCACAGGTGAACCAGCGTCTCCACCAGTAATGGGAAGGTCTCCGGGAGGTAGATCAAATCTGCGCCCAAAACCAGGTCCCAGTCTGAGGGGAAGGCAAGATGGTCTGTACCCCAAGACAGAGGCAGGACTGTGGGAGCACAGGACCAGCCACCAGGGGGCGTGTTAGCACTGACATTAGCCTGAAGAGGAGGAAGAGCTATGGGCAGGTCTGTGAGGGTCACCACAGCACCTGGAAGGAAAATATAATGTTTGTAAAACCATTATTATATAGAAATTAACAGGAATTTCATCATTTTAATTTGTTTAATAAATATATAAAATTCCGTAAATAGGTTAGATATTTTTTTCTCTTTCTCCATGGAAACAAGCAGGTGATGCTGATGTCAGATCAATGAGGCAACCCCAATTATGAAGTATGAAGGCAGCTTTTCAGTGTATTCAGGGGCAAAAGAACTAAATAAATTGCCAGATGGTAAATAGAATGCCATGCTTTGAAGTATTATAGGCAAAACAAAAATGTATGTAAGATAAGCAGGTGATGAACCCTCCACCCACCTCAAAAGTAGCATGTGCACCTTTAACCTGAGGGTAGTATTTTTATCCTTTTTATGTGTTTTTTTCTTTTTTATATTAAGAAAGAATATGTTGTATATTCTTTCGTTTTTCATTAATCTTTTTCTACTTTTTGCCTTCTTTATTTTTACTTCTTTAATGGGCTATCTTTTTAAATGTGCACTTTAATATTAAACATAACAGCATAACTTTTATGGAAAAAGATGTTCTAAAAAAATCAGTTTCTTCTCTCAGAAAGGCCTTAATTAACCAACATGTGAGCAGGGTTGTCTACAGATGTGGCCTGTAACTTGGCCTGGTGGTGCCACCTAATTGTCTCCATGGGGATAGACAAGTTTAATGCTATACTGTGTAAAAAAGAAATAAGATCTCAATAGAGACAGGCAGGTGACAGACCCTCCACCTGAAAAGTCACACTGTGCAACTTTAAATCTTAATTTTAACCACCATTGTTAAAATGGGAACATTTTCAGTCATGCATCCTTTATTAGGGAGAAGTGGTTAAACAGTCGCTGTAGACCTATTGCAAATTAATGTTAAGGGACCACAGAGTTGATAAATATTGTAATATTCATTGCTGATCCATACTTTCATACACGTACCCAGTCGCGCTGCAAAGATGCCCAACAATCCTGTGCCAGCTCCAAGTTCAATGACGCGCCTCCCCTTCAGCTCCACAGACTGCTCTATGAGGTAATTACTCAGCTGTATCGCCTTAAAACAGATAAAAGGACAAAATACACAACCCACACTGCAAATGTAATATATATATTTGTCTATTAAAGTTGTGTCCTCTGACCGCTTCCCAGACAGGAGCAGCCACGCCGAGGTTGGCCCCAAACACTTGCTTTATTCGCAGCTCTTGTCCACATATATTATACACGCTGTCGTTGGAAAATGTCTCCTCAAAAAGACAGTCCTCAACGGGAAATGGGTCGTCTACTTCACCATTCATGTTTTATAAATAGTAACTAAATATTACGGCTATTTATTTACGTCTATCCATGCGGCAACATTACACATGGAATGAAAGAGCGCTCGACTTCCAGGTCAGTAAGTTTACTGTCAAAATAATTCTAATGTTCTAATTCTAATGAGTTTTCCATCCACATAGACATTGTATAGTATAGTAAATAATTCAATAATTATGTAAAATAGTTTATAAATTTGCTGGTAAGTCCTTTGGTACTGAACTGCATAAGTAAAAACAATCAGAGGCTTTTAGTTTGAAATGTAACTCTACACTGCGTTTCCGGGTTAACTAAAAATATAAACAAGACCCCACGCTGAAAATAAGCATGACTTTTCTGCACGGAAGACTGAGCAAAAATACATTAAAAAACCGACGAAAAAAAATCTATTAAATTCTTAATTTAATTTAATTTAATTGGTTCTTAAATCTGTAAAAGGGGCATTATTAAGGTATAGCATTTAGACTAATGGGTATTCGATAAAATATAGTTTGTATTGTGTTTTATGGTTAATACACTAATTTATTCAAATAACAAATTCTATGTGTAATATCATTATTGCATATATACATTTTGTTATTAAATTATCAGGTTTTTAAATGGAAAATACCAGGAATACTTAGAAGAATTGGAAGAACTTATGCACTAAATAAATAAATATCCAACAGTAAGACTTCGTTTACATTTTGGGTTTATTAAAAAACACATTTCTTCCTCTTCTCTCACACTTTTTGAAAAGAGTACCACTAAGACGTTCACACAAACTTTACATCAATGACAGAATGATTCAATAGCTGTATAAAGTTTGAGATATGTGAAATAAAGCTCTTCGTATCCGACATATTGGACAGTGGAACGAGTAGTGTTTACAACTTGATACAGTAATGTGCAAAAGAAAAAACTGAACAAAACAAACACAAAAAATCTGTGTTTCCATATAGACTATACTGGCATTCAGTCAAATATCTGGTTTAAACTCATTTAGTCCTAGTTTTTGACTTGTTTTAGACCTGGTTTAGCCCAGATTTAGTCCTGGTGATATTAAAAGTATCATCCAATATTTGCTGTTGTGGTGGATATCAAAATTTGAAGGCCCACAAATTGAGGTTTACAAATTAACTTGTCACAATTACAGACACACTTTCCCATCTATTCTATTCTGGAGAATAGTTTGAATTTAAATTACTTTTAAAATAATTTCTCTAGTGTATTTTTTATAATTAACTATTCATTTTGACATCTGTATATCAGATTTCAACCAGTTTAGTCCTGGTTTAAACCCTGGTTTAGATCAAGTTCAGTCTTGGTTTGAGATTTAAATTAAAGTTGTACCGTGTAACTTTTCTAGTGGAGGGTCTGCACCTGTTTGGAGATGTTGATTTGCAAAGTATGTTTCATGTTTACAGCAAAACATTAAACTACCTATCATTGCCAAGTTACAGGTCAGATCTGCGGAGAGATGAACCTGCAGCACTCACAGTAAGAAAACATGTTCTTCAAGATATTTAAAGTAATAAAAACACCTAAATGCAAGATAAGTACAGATCATAACGCCATACTGTGAAACATTCCAGGCAACGCAATAACATCTCCATGGAGAAAAACAGAGAAAAAGCATCCTCCACCAGAAAAGTTACACAGTGCACCTTTACAGAACAAACAAAAACATTGGCTTTTGCACAATACTGTATATGCACAATAAAACATAATATTTTAAAGTCTGTATCACAGTTTCTCAGAGTGGACAATTATAAATGCTCGTTAGCTACACTTGCGTCCTGCCTAAGCCCCTCTGACTCAGTTTGAGTAAAAATAAATAATTTCATAATGACAGTAGTTTTACATCCATTAAACGCTCTATCCCACCCAAATGTGCAAACTGCAAGAGATTTAAAAAGGTAGCACTTTTCTGAGGACCATTATGATAAAAGAACTCAAGTGTTTTTCAATGGGCACTTCACCTTTACAGAGATGAGAGACTGATTAGAGATTCATTCATAACATTGTGCAGCAGAGTGAAATATTGGATTTTAAAGCAACATTATGTAACCTTTGGCAATAGGTTCACTTCCATAAGAGTTACACATTCCTATGGATAATTGATTTAAGTTAGCAGTCATTTTTGCAACAGTCTGGATACGATATACAATGTGTTTGTTGCTATTTTAAGCAAAACTGACTCTTGTGAGCTTTTAGCCATATTAGAATGTATTAGAATGAATGCTTAAAAACAGACCTGGAGTTGTGTTTTGTTTCATCTGCACTTGAGTACGAGTAAACTCTGCAACATTAGGCTGTCCACATCTCCAAAAATCAAACTGCTCTGTCCTACCTTGTGATGTCATATAGTTTTCACGTTAACAGATTATTTTTTTCCATTTTGTTCAGCAGAGTTTTGGGAATTCCAGGGCTGAAATTATTCTAGTGAAGGTATATGAAGGTATATGAAAAACACAATGGAGCACTTCTTGTATTACCATATGACATTTTCAGTTTGAGAGAATAGCACAGTTTAAATATCCAGGGTTTACGTGTTAATCATAATTTTGCAACAGCATTTAACAGTGGGTAAAAGTTACATAATGTTGCTTTAACGTGAATTGGTGCAGTTTGATTGAAACACATGATCATTTAAAGGGATATTGTGGACTCTACCCACCTTGGTCGACAATTCCAAACCTTACATCTCCCAAAATGACCGGAAAGGAGCTGTACCTGAATTTTACAGTTTTCAAACACTGTTCATTTTAAACTTAACGGCCCAATCTCTACTAAAGCATAAGGAGTTTCTAACAACTTTCAGGGGGCTAGCATAGTCTAAGCCTTGCCACGGTAACACGAGAAAAAGCCTGCTACTCCTGGAATTGCGACAGATATACTGCTTTATAATTAAAAGACGCTGTACCCGATTTTACTGCCTTAAAAGCGTAAAAAACAGGACTTTAAACGGCTTGCAGTGATCCAAAATTATTCCTCACTTATCTTATGCATTAAGGGTATCAGAATAATTCGCCATGATGAGTTTAAAAGCGTTTTTCACGACTTTCAGAGCAGAGTTTTGACGTCTATCTAGCATGCCAAGTGCAGATTCCCTGATTTTTCGACTATAAAACTGTTTGTAATTAGACCCAGACAGTACACAGTGGACGTATTTTGACCTCTAGAGCTGCTTATACAATAAATCTGTACTCGGACAAGACATGTTCTGCTCAAATACATGGAGAAAAAATCTGGTACGCGCCCTTTAAATATAGACTGGGCTTTGTAACTAAGAGCTTCTTTTACAATATACTATGGAGGTAAAACTGATTTTGCAATACAACATGAAAAATAATCAAGTACAGCCCCTTTAAGTGAATTTAAATACGTATGTTTTACATTTAGCAGAGAAATGCACTGATTCATGTTTTGAATTCCAGCTGCAACTAAAACTATAATTTAGTCCTGGGCCATTTTTAACACTTTTCCATTCGCTCATAATGTTTTAAGACACATTTCAACACTGCAGAAGTCTCTTGCAAATCCCCCACAAGTTTTTTCTGTCCTTACAACAGAAATCTTGCTCCTTGAGTCTTGGGAGTGCTCATGAAGTTGTTGTCGATAAAAGGCTGTTTTTCCTTCAGTAGAACCACACAGATGCACGACAAATCAACAAGGAAAATAAAGGCGGTGGAATGTTTAAAATTTTGTCCCGAAAAGAATAAGTATTAATACGACCACGATGACAAACAGGATCAAAATAACCAACATCTTCCTGTTCTTTTTCTGATACTGTTCGGCCTGGAAGAGATCAAAAGGTTATGTAATATTTGGTTATTTGGACTCTTGAGTAAAGATACAGTGTGTAACTTTTCTGGTGGAGGATAGGCAACATTCTTGTCTTTATAGAGTTCCACAGCACTGCATTAAAATAATAAGGAGATGCCACCAGGGCAAGTTACAGGTCAGATTTATCAAGAGGTGACCCCACTGCCACACACTGCCACACACTACTTTTCAAACGCAACAAGAAGCACACACCACAGGCACAAGAAATATCTAAACCTTAAATCTTAAACTATAATCTCTGATCGCGAAGACTGCAGCGAGATATGGCTGTGGACCACAAGCTTAAAGTTGTGAGTGCGATCACGTCAGTTGTTTCCACTCATTTTGAGATTCTTAAGTGTTGAAAAGATTAGAGCACTGCACTTCTACTTCTAGTCAAAACTGTGTTAGTATTATTTGTGAAATGTGGTACAATACTTCTGATACAGGATTTTAATGCACAGAAGGCTGATGATAAAGTCCACAGGAAGTAGAGTCACTATCGCTAATCTACAGCTTCACCTCGACCCGTGGGCTGTGTGGACGTAAACAGACACACGTGAGGAACTATCTCGCCTTTTTACTTTGAAAGAAGCTTCGACTTTGTGGACCGGGTGTCATTACTTGTAGAGGACAATTTGTATGGATAATGTGGATGAGATGCCTCACTTTGATTGTACAGATTTACAAGAGGTGAGGAATAAAGTCACCACAATTTTTCACTATCTCCTGAGTTTGTATCTTGCCTCTGTGTCTGTCACTCCTCTGCCCCTGACGCTCTGTTTTATTGGCTGTTGCTGTACCATTGCTGATGTTTGGTGGTTTTGATCTGACAGAGCAGCTCAGTCACACAGACATCACAATCATGAGGAGCGCAGCAGCTTTAAAATCAAACACAAAGACACAAAGACGGCTCACGCCTCTCTGAAGTCGGGGAGAAGAAATTCGCAGCCTAAATCGGCCAAATTCTCCTGTAGTGTGTGGCGGCCTTCAGAGTAATTTTGAGCAATAAAAACATCTGTAACTTAATAAATGCAAGATGGATATGTTTAATTACCCTGGCTTACACTAGACTGATGTGTGCAACACTAAATTGAGCTGTACACGTGGTCCAGGCCCTACTGCACCAGTGAGAGCATTCAAGGATGGATTTTCATGAGTTTGTGAACTCAAATAGCACAAATTCATCCTCCTGCTCAAGGTTAATATTAAATGCCATACTGTGAAATATTTCGGGCAAAGCAACATCTCCATAGACCAGAAAAGTTACATAGTGCACCTTTACATTTTCAGTAAAGTACAAAAGTAGCAGGGGTAAAATAGTGACTTGTTGCTTACCTTTTGTAACTGTTTTAAACCGTCTTCTGTTTTCACACAAGCTTGTTCCACATTAAAGTCGATTCTGTCAAGAACTGTTCCCTATAACAGAGAAATAAACAATATTTTTCTTCAGTTATTTGTCTAAATGTTTAAGGAGACATACTGATGAACTTTTATGAGCTTTAGGTTTCTCTTTTGCCCAGTCTGGGGCAGTTCTCCATTTGCTCATTTCCTGTGAATGTTGTTTAATCTGCTTGTCTATTTTTGACTGATGATGGTCTGTTTCATTGTTTGATTTTCTTACTTTCTGTGCTCTACAAAAATTACTTTAATTTAACTTTTAACTGCGTGTCTGTACCTGCTCCACCACCATCGTGGCCAGGTCCCTGAAGATCTCGTTCAGATCTGAGATGGACTGCACGATGTTCCTGATCTCCCTCTCTCTCTCCTGCACCATCACCGAGTTCTGCTCCACCAACATCAGCTGGTCCTCTGTGAAGCCCTGAAGAGGAGGAAGGACATGTCAGGAGACACCAAAACAACCACTTATCAGATTTAAGCAAACAAAAGAGACAGAGCAAAGTATGTAAACAATTAAAAAGTATTTTGATTCTCTGCAGCAACTCAAGAGCTTTTGTATAGAACTGAGTCTATACCCAAATAATAAACGGAAAAAAGGCATTTTTATACAGTAGTTCCATCTGACATCAGTTGACAGGTGACAATTGATTTATGGCTTACAATTTTTGATTTTATAAAGCTACTAACACACAAGGGGAATAATTAGAATAATCAGGCTATGAAATGAATCATTGTTTGGCCATGGTGTCAAAATAACTGGAATAATTTTAATGAATAATAACATTTAAACTCATTTAAATTCAGATTTTTCAGCAGTGTTTTACATTTCTACGCATTTCCTCTATTATAGCTTATGACACTCACTCTGTCGTAAATGGCTAAATCCTCGTCTTCCTCCATTAAAGGCCCCGAGTCAAAAAAGTGCTTCGATCTCTCCTCTCGGTTCTTCATTCCTGTGAAAAACACAATAATTTTTTGATTGTAGTCATGCATAGAATGTAATCCTGCAAGGAAAAATAATAATAGAGGATGAAACAGGCTAAGAACAATAGCCAACAATAGTATATAATAATTATATATAACAGGAGGCTGAAACCCTGAAGTGTCAGACTACTGTAAAACATGTGTATTATAATTAGTGCTGCACAATATATTGAGATGAAGCCAATATCACAATTTGTGTTCCAACAATTGTTAAATTACAAAAGTTGCAACTGCAGTCATATACACTCAACAAAAATATAAA
>JACN01132095.1:0-15082 GCA_000787155.1 Scartelaos histophorus | reverse complement strand
TGTCTATTTTTATTCCCATTTGTAGAAAGGCTTTCAGATTTTGCTGGTTACATCACCCCCCTCAGCACCTGTTAGCCGGTCGGTCTGGTGTGCGGCGGGTGGAGTTTGCAGACAGTTTACGGCTCATTTGTGATGCGTAAAGTTGATGAAGGAGCAGATTGTGCGATCTTGTGGGAGGGTCCGCCCACTCGCACTGGGCCAGTGGGAGCTGTAGAAAAAGTGCATCTTAAAACAACCACAATAAACTCACCGGGTTCACGCCAAAGTCAGGGTTAGACCGGGCCCTTTTAGGAGTTTAAAAGTCCCACATGTGCTGCTGACTTTTGGAGCTTTTAGTGAGGCCGTTTTATTTCTCCATAAAAACAAAAGAAGAGTCGTGTTGTGCGTTTATTAAACCAATCGCAAAAAGAAATTCCAATCGCAAACCTTGTCTAAAAGATTTAAGAAAGAGGTAATTTTGTATTTTTCACTTTTTTTTCATTTGTTTGAGCAAAAATGGTCTCGCCCCAGTAGAAATGTCAAGATAGGTCAGTTTATTCAGTCCTCATCTGTCTATAAAGGATTTTCCTGTCTGATAATCACGCAGTGCACTGTTAGCATGCTAGTTGTCGCATGACCATGACTGTAAACCACTGTCTTTCTGTCAAATGATTTACATTTGCATTATTTATTTACATTTATTTAATTACAGGTGGTTTTATAGCTTAAAAATGCCTTGAAAAACTGACATTCTGACTGTGAGCGGCGTCGCCTTTCCACAGATCTGACCTGTAACTTGGTCTGGTTTAATGCCATACTCTGGAAAATTACAGACAAAGGAATAACATTTGCATAGAGTCCACCCGAAAAGTGACACAACCTTAACCTTTATTTATTTACAAGTAAAAGTCAAGGAAAAAATCTGCTTAAGTAAAAGTATTTAAGTACCTGTTTAAAAATGTACTTAAAGAGTAAAAAGTTGAAGGATTTTTGGAGTTTCAGAACAATTAAATAATGAAATGTAGTGATTTTGATACATAAATTAGCAGATTTAAGTGATTTACAGTCGTCCGTCGCTATAATGCGGTTCACCTTTCGTGGCCTCGCTGTTTTTTTAGCTCAATTTTGCATTTTTTTTGTTTTTTTTTTTTTTTTATATGAACGTTCATTGTGTTGTACGTCCTGATTGGCTGAGGGTCTCTAGACTCTGTCCTCAGTTTCCTCTGTGTCGGATCCTGTACAGAACAGAATGACTTCAGACAAATTTACATAAACGTTCGATTGTTTTAGCTGGAGTCTGTAGAGCTGAATGTTTGTATGTTTGTAAGTTTTCTCCTCGACAAAACCCACAATGTCGACGAAACGTTCTGCACCGACAAAGGCTCCTGTGGTCGAACCCAAAAGACAGAGGAAGATTCAACGATCGCACAGAAAGTTGGACTTCTGGACACGGTGAATCTAGAAGTTACACAGTAGTTTTAAAAATGTTTTACTTATTTTTTTTAAAAAATACAGAGGTTTGAACTTTGAGAGTGTTTAAACAAGAGAGAAATGTGAGAAAATGTCAATTCCTGTCTGAGAAAAGTGTATAAAGTGAGTAATGAGGAGTTTTACAGCCACTCCCATGCCTGTCCGTCCATAGGAGTGGATCTCTCCTTCACTGTGGTTCTGCCTGAGGTTTCTCTGTTTTTTTATTTCCCACTGTTGAGTTTTTCCTTGCCGAAGAAGGAGGGTCTAAGGACAGGAGATGCTGGGACAATTCTCCATTTCCTGCTTGTTGTTGGACATTCTGTATTTTTGAATTATGACTGTTTCTTATTCTGCTTCATTCTCTGACATCTCTGTTTGCTAAATTAACAATTTTGTGAAGCCCGCTGAGATAACTGTTGTTGTGATTTTGGGCTATACAAAAATAAATTGAATTGAATTAAAACATATAGAATAATTATAAAAAATAAAGCTGACGACTTGGCAGATTTCACCCATTGCGGATTATTTTTAGAACGTAACTCCTGCGATAAACGAGGAAACACTGTCACTAATTTCTTAATTTTTCAAGCAGTTTTTGTGTACTCGGCTCTCAAAGTTGGTACGTTAACTCAAACTAAATGTGCTAAAAATAAAACCATAAAGAAAAGTCCTTTTTACTTTTCCGTCCAGATTTGAAATGTAGCGGAGTAGAAAGTTCAGACACCTGCTCTGAATTGTGGTCAAGTAAACGTAAAAAGCAAAGTACAGATACCTAAAAATTGTACTTCTGTATTGTACTTTTACTTTTCGGAGTTTGCACGTTTGAGTAATCTAGTGATCTCTCCCAGCTGAAATCGTCCAAATGATTCTAGTGACTTTGTGTGCAAATTAAAAACACGACAGAGCACTTCCTGTTTTGCCACATGACGTCACGAGATGGAAGTTTGAGAGACGAACTCGGCTTAAATATGCAACGTTTGGGAGTTAATGAAACAGAAAAATGAAAGAAAACACATCCCCGGGTCCGTTCGTGACGAGAAAAACGACATCAGAACATTAGAAAATAACGTAACGTGGGCCCTTCAGACTCGTTCTATTAATTAAACGGACCCGATTGCCTCCAGCTACGCTCCGCTATTGTTTGTAGCCTCATCTGAACCGTCTGCCTCGGGTTCCATCGTCCCTGGGATATTAACGGCACAATGTAATTTAATACCCAGTGGTCTGCAGACAGCGCTTTGCTCCCTGCAGTGAAACGTATTACCCAATATAGCTCCGGTTGCTTTTTGACACATTATTAAGAGCTGATGTATTTAGGAGCTTTATGCAGATGACAGAAAAGCAGCAATGGCCTCGGGAAAATGTAGAAGCAAAGATCCTCCCCGCTGCGAAGCTGAATACGTCTGAAGAGTGTACGGCAGGTTTTCGTGTTTTTCTTATTATGACTTCGTTCGGCGGGAGAGCACCTGTGGTCAGTGTTTATCATAGTTTTACAGCAGTTTCCTGGCAGTTTGTTTGGAAAAAATAACAAGAAAGCGACAAAAATATAAGGAGAGAAAAGTACAAAAGCATAAAGAAGGAAAAGTAAAAAAATGCAGGGAGTAGAGGTGAATTCTTAATCGGTAGAGCATTCACAAAAGAGGATTTATGTGGTTTATTTATTTATTTTAGTGGTGGGCTGTTTAGAAACCTCTTCTCAAGGACTTACTTGTCGTCATTACTTAGGTAGCACACATATTCTGAATGAGCCATTTTAATCTAGATTAATCTAGATTAATCAATTTACATTTTAAAATTTCAATGAGATTAATCTAGATTTTAAAAAATAATCTATGCCCACCCTTAATGTATTTATGTTTTAATTCTTTATTTTCAGATATTGATTTAAAGATTTTATTTTATTTTATTTTTTCCAAGGACTTAAACTTAGACTAGACAAACTTTATTGATCCACAAGGGAAATTACTTGGACACAGCAGCTCACACATCATCATTTGTATTATAATAATGAAGAGAAAAATATATATAAATGGTAATAATAAATTCTTAATAAGTAACAAAAAATAGAAAGAGACTGGCATAATTATATAAATGTATATGTACAAGTAAAAAAAAAAAAGCAAACTAAGTAATAAAATCACCATATGTCAGCCATGATTAGTCTTTTTTTTTTTTTCTCTGTATATTCATATAAATAGAACTTTGTAGAGTTAGAGTGGAAATGCACACACACACAATAAATAAAAACAAAAGTAAAAGACAAAAAGGGAGGGAAGAGAAAACTCAACACTGGCCAAGATTCACTTTGCCTTTACAGACACAAAATCTGTCTGCAAACGCTTTCTGTGTGTGACCCAGTTAGACCATAATTTAACAAAAGCAGTTTTTTTTTTTCCAGACGAATGGAGAAAGTAATTGCTTCCATTCTATAAAAGCAGTTTACAATATTTATCCATTCTGATATTGTGGGGGGGTCAGGGAGGAGTCATCGTCTTGTAATTGCCTTTTCAGCAGCTGATGTAGAAATACCAAAGAGATAAATGTTTTTATGTTGCTGATTCTTAAAATGGCCTGAAAAAAAAGTGGAGAAGAAGAATGGTACGTTAATGCAAAATATATCGGTTGCTATTGCGTGGAACTCTAGGGTTTTGTTGCTTTTTTTCTAATAAATCTGAATCCAGAATGAACACTTCTCAAATACTTTACAAACATGTGAGTCTGGTCACGGGTGAATTTTCAGATTGATTGACAGGCGGATTAACCAATCAGGGTCACACATGGTCAGTCTGTATCGGAGGAAATAAAGGAAAAAATATGCACCACACGGGGCTGAAACACATCTCGGATTTCAGTAGAAACAATGAGCGAAGCAATAAATTATTTGCAAGTCTGAGTAAGTCTGATGTGTGTTTGTTTGTTTGTTTGTTTGTTGTTCTGGTTGTTGTTCTGGTTGTGGTCGTAACGGTTGTTGTGGTAGTGGTTGTTGTGGTGGTCGTGGTTGTGATGGTTCTTGTGGTGATTGTTGTTGTTGTGGTGGTCGTGGTTGTGATGGTTCTTGTGGTGATTGTTGTTGGGGTTGTGGTTGTTGTTGTAGTGCTTGTGATAATTGTTGTGATTGTTGTGGTGGTTGTTGTGGTCATGGTTGTATGATGTTGTGATTGTTGTGGTAGTAGTTGTTGTGGTGGTCATTGTGGTCATGGTAATTGTGGTGGTCGTGGTAGCTGTGGTGGTCATGGTTGTTGTGGTGGTCGTGGTTGTGATGGTTCTTGTGGTGATTGTTGTTGGGGTTGTGGTTGTTGTTGTAGTGCTTGTGATAATTGTTGTGATTGTTGTGGTGGTTGTTGTGGTCATTGTTGTATGATGTTGTGATTGTTGTGGTAGTAGTTGTTGTGGTGGTCATTGTGGTCATGGTAATTGTGGTGGTCATGGTAGTTGTGGTGGTCGTGGTTGTGATTGGTTCTTGTGGTGAGTGTTGTGGTTGTTGTTGTTGTTGTAGTGCTTGTGATAATTGTTGTGATTGTTGTGGTGGTTGTTGTGGTCATGGTTGTATGATGTTGTGATTGTTGTGGTAGTAGTTGTTGTGGTGGTCATTGTGGTCATGGTAATTGTGGTGGTCGTGGTAGCTGTGGTGGTCATGGTAGTTGTGGTGGTCGTGGTTGTGATGGTTCTTGTGGTGATTGTTGTTGGGGTTGTGGTTGTTGTTGTAGTGCTTGTGATAATTGTTGTGATTGTTGTGGTGGTTGTTGTGGTCATGGTTGTATGATGTTGTGATTGTTGTGGTAGTAGTTGTTGTGGTGGTCATTGTGGTCATGGTAATTGTGGTGGTCGTGGTAGCTGTGGTGGTCATGGTAGTTGTGGTGGTCGTGGTTGTGATGGTTCTTGTGGTGATTGTTGTTGGGGTTGTGGTTGTTGTTGTAGTGCTTGTGATAATTGTTGTGATTGTTGTGGTGGTTGTTGTGGTCATGGTTGTATGATGTTGTGATTGTTGTGGTAGTAGTTGTTGTGGTGGTCATTGTGGTCATGGTAATTGTGGTGGTCGTGGTAGCTGTGGTGGTCATGGTAGTTGTGGTGGTCGTGGTTGTGATGGTTCTTGTGGTGATTGTTGTTGGGGTTGTGGTTGTTGTTGTAGTGCTTGTGATAATTGTTGTGATTGTTGTGGTGGTTGTTGTGGTCATGGTTGTATGATGTTGTGATTGTTGTGGTAGTAGTTGTTGTGGTGGTCATTGTGGTCATGGTAATTGTGGTGGTCGTGGTAGCTGTGGTGGTCATGGTAGTTGTGGTGGTCGTGGTTGTGATGGTTCTTGTGGTGATTGTTGTTGGGGTTGTGGTTGTTGTTGTAGTGCTTGTGATAATTGTTGTGATTGTTGTGGTGGTTGTTGTGGTCATTGTTGTATGATGTTGTGATTGTTGTGGTAGTAGTTGTTGTGGTGGTCATTGTGGTCATGGTAATTGTGGTGGTCATGGTAGTTGTGGTGGTCGTGGTTGTGATTGGTTCTTGTGGTGAGTGTTGTTGTTGTGGTTGTTGTTGTAGTGCTTGTGATAATTGTTGTGATTGTTGTGGTGGTTGTTGTGGTCATGGTTGTTTGTTGTTGTGGTTGTTGTGGTGGTTGTTGTGGTCATTGTTGTATGATGTTGTGATTGTTGTAGTAGTAGTTGTTGTGGTGGTCATTGTGGTCATGGTAATTGTGGTGGTTGTTGTGATCGTGATAGTTGTGAGGGTTGTGGTTTTTGTTTTAGTGATTGTGATAGTTGTTGTGATTGTTGTGGTTGTACTTGCTGTTGTGCTTGTAGTTGTTGCTATAGCGATTGTGATTATTGTTGTTGTGCATAACTGACAAATTAAAGGTCAGACTGTGCGTTAGGTCACTGCAAATTATGAACTGTTCCATAGTTGAGCCGCCCATGTCCAAACAGGAAGTACAATTAAAAACTTCACACAAAAGAGTTTTAGTGGAATGTTGCCTAATCTGTCATACGCATCTTCAAGCCGCAGTGTGTAACTTTTCATTCGAGGGTCCTTCATCTTATTGTTTCTATGGATACGCCATTGCTTTGCGTGGAATGTCCCACAGTGTGACATTACACACGTCTACTTTACAGTTACGGGATTACAGGTGGTTTTATCGCGCAAAAATAACGAGAAAAGAGGTATTCTGACTGTGAATGGGGTCGCCTCTCCTCAGATCTGACCTGTAAATTGGTCTGGTTTGGTCTCCATGGAGATACAAAAGGTTTAATTAATGCCTTTTTGCGAAATATTCCAAAGCAATAACAAAGCAATAACACTTAAACGGAGAAAAGCATTTGACGGATCGAACTCACGACCAGAAAAGTTACACAATGCAGTTTTTTTAGTGAAAATACTGTGTCGATACGGCCGAGTGTAATTGCAGTGTGAGTGTGAAGTCAGGTGTGCGTAATGGGGATGTAACGGTCGCAATAACAACAACAAAAAGTGACGGGAAATCAATACACATTACAGCTCCATGACTGAGTACGAGAAGCAGCGACGGAGGGTTTAGCTCAGGAAATGGAGGATAATACGAATACGTCAAGGCGATAATGAGACTTACTGGTAAAGATGAAGGTTTTATAAGGACTAAACCAGGTCTGGGGCTTCAGGGATGTCAGGGAACCAGGACCAGATCAACCAGATCGAAGGAAAGGGACAAAACCTTGACTTGAACCTCAACGCAACCCGGATTTTAAGAGACGTAAACCACAACAGAATTGAAAAAGTAAAAGAACATTTAGCAGATGATAAAGATTAAACTTACATTTCTTTCTGCACAACCACTGCAGCTCAGACTACAACTCGAGAACCAGTCGAAAATGTTCACAAATTGCCAACATGTGTTTTATTTTCAAACCATACCAAGTGCTTTACAGTTTAAACATTAACCTCATAATAATCAAATCCAAACATAATGATTGTAAAATTATTAAAAGAGAATTTCAGTGATTTGCAGCTGAACAGAACCGTTATGAGTCTGGATTTAAACTGAGTCAGAGCAGAGGCCTGACTCACATTCAGATTGTTTTTGCTGCATAAAACTGAAACACCGACTCTCCTCGTTTAATCCTGACGCAAGGAACCAGCAGGAGGCCGGAGCTGAACCAGGACTGAACCAGGACTGAACCGGGGCTCCAGCAGGAGGCCGGTCCCCGAGGTCCTGTAGAGTGCAGTCGGTTCATATGGCACTAATATGTCAGGGTTGTGCACTTACTCGACCACAAACAGAGCTGCTTTAAAGTCTCTTTTTCTGAGCCACAGGGGGCGGTGCAGAGACCCGAGACCAGGACTCGTGAGCTCGGACTTCCCGGTTCCATCAGGGCCCGAGCGGCAGAGCTGTGGATGTGCCGCAGACGTGTGGGAGCTCATATCCACACCGTATATACACTGTGAATGTCCTCGAGTGAATGTCAGCAGACGTTAAGCCTTAAAAGAGCTGAGTCTGGAGTTGGATCTAATCCTTCTATAGAAATAACACAACAAGAGCCTTGGGATCTGCTGAAAAATATCACTGTTTCTTTGGGTTGGCTTAGCACCGTGAGTCCGAGCTTTAGCCCATGTAATAAACCAGCTTTAAAGTGACAGTGTGGAACCTTCACCAGCAGCAGAACATGGAAATATAAAGTTCTGGGACATTCTCCTGGACAGATTCGATTTATGACATATTTACGGGGGGTAAATATGTCATAAATCGAATCTGTTTACATGAAGGTTTTAAATCTGAAAATAATTTAATTTGGAATAACAGTTAATTCCACTTTAAAAAGATTGTGTAAACACTCAATTCCTAATGATTATTCAGAATTAAACTTTATTCTGATTTAAGTGGGTGGTTTATCCCCCAGGTCCAATAAAACATAACATATTTAGATCACCAAGTTACTTTTTATTGGGTCAGGGTTTGATGCTATATTTGTTAAAAGCAACATATTTGCATGTTTTATAGTTTCACTTTCATTTTTGTTGCTCTCAATCCCCTCCCCACAAAAGCTTTTCAGACATGTTCTTGACAGTATAACATAAAGTAAAATTAAAGATTTCTGTTTGCAATTGATTAATATTTGTGAATGAAATTAAATGTATTGATTTGAAATGTTTTAAAATAACCATCAGTGTTAATTTATTGTCTGGTAAAGGGAAGAAGGGGCAGATAACATAAAACTACTCTTCTTTTTGCTCCTTTCCCATTCATTTCTTGGATATTTAATGCAAGGACACTGTCGATGTCTTTTTATACTTAAAATTAAATAAACAAACCAATACATAACATGGAAGACAATTTAATTTATTCCAGGATCGTGTAAACATTTATTCCTTTATGCCCGGAGCAAACAGTTTTTCTAATAAGTGTCTGTAAGAACTACAGAGAATGAAAAGAGCCGAGGCACAAAACAGCAAAAGTGAAAGAAAAAGCCAAACTCCGGCAGCAGCTGATTGTGAGTTTTCTTCTGTCGACGTAAATACGTTTGTGTCTCTGTCCAATCAGAACCTTCCCCAGGGAATAAAGACGATTTAACCTGTTTCCATCTAAACCTGAACTCAGAATTATTATTTCCATGTAAACTCCAAGGAGAATCATTTAAATCTGCTCTATTTAATTCAGAATTAAAAACATCATGTAAACGTGTTTAGTGTGTCCATGGAAACAAGCTTCACAAAGAGTGAAATTGTGGAGCTGCAAACCCGCTCACAGAATGTTTTTTTCAGTGTTCTTAAGTGCAATAAAACATCTACACTTATGCTTTTATTTTAATTTACACACCAAGGTTAGAAGAGGGTCACTTATACTTTCTTTTCTCTGTGGAATTACTGCGTTGCAATAATTCAAGTCCCATATTCCACTATTTTCTGCTCTCTATTCAAATGTAGTTTCCTCTTCACAAACAGACCATAAAACGTTCTGTTCCACCTCGTCTTGTTGTAATACAGGAAGTGCTCCGCCGTGTTTTTAAACTGCACACACTTTCACTAGAATCACTGAGATCATTTCAGCTCTGGACCTGCCTAGCTCGACTGAACTAAAGATAAAACATCGCTGCTGACTTGAAAATTCCCACTTCATAACATAAAAATGGAACAGAACATTTAGAGCTTTGGTCATTTAGAAAGACGAGTAATAAATGTGAAAATGAAACAAAACGCGACTCCAGGTTCATTTTTAAGGAGGTAACGACATTGTAATGTGACTTAAAGCTCAGAAGAGTCAATTTGGTGTTGAAATAAAAACTTTAAACGACGACTTCTGCTCGTTTCTGGTTTTGTGCGTGGGAAATCGAGACTGAATTTGACTTTTTCGATAAACTTTTGCAGTTACACAAAAACCATCGGAACCAAAGTGACCAAAAGCATTACAAAAACACAGCGTAACTCCTAAAATGAGCTTTGGAACACACCGATGCACTGCGCTCATCACTGTTACCTCTGATATGGCACCCTCGGCCTTTCCCATTGATTTCCAGTAATTAGCCGCTTCCGAACGTGGATGTGCGGACCCCGGCGTGCACGGAACGAGTCCCCCGGGAGCGCCGAGGCTAAAGGTTAGCGTTAGCCCCACCACCTATTATCGGCGCAGCGTCCACTTAACCACGTCCTCACCCCCCTCGATCTTTAAAACAAATATACGTGTTTATTTATTGGGTTTTTAAGCGAGAGACAAAGGATAAGCCCGAGTTAATGGCGTAATTACGTAAAAGTCCAGTTTATGGCGTTTTTCGCGTAAATTCGCGGGGGAAAAAGCAGCGGCGGATCTCGCGGGAGCTGAAGGTTAAGCTAGTTCAATATGGCTGACAGTATTTACATGTGAAGAGGGCGGCTGGTCACGAAAACAAACCGCAAATTGTGATGATGATGAATGGACCGTCTCGTATGGTTTAATTATGATTACAAGAACTGAGTGTGTAAAATGAATGAAAGTAAAAGTGAAAACATCATGTACTTTACTAGTTTTTACAAGAAATCACTTCTTAAAAGACCCGTATGATACTATTTTCCAATTTGTTCTAATGTTGTTTCCTCATTAAAAACAAACAAGCTCCACTCATAAAATTTGGACGTTTTTTGTCACAGTTCAACCAGATGAAGGGACTGGACCTTGACTTGAATCTCAACGTAACCCGGACTTTAAGAAACTGAAACCACTGAACAAAATTGGGACTTGAACAATATTCAGCCAATGTTAAAGATTAAACTTACATTTCTTTCTGTTCAACTCACACTGCGACTTGAAAGAAAGCCTCAAATTTTCAATAATTGCCAAAATGGGTTTTATTTTCAAACCATGTCCAGTATATTTATTCATGCACACAAAGCCCTTTACAGATTACACATTAATCTCAAAATGATCAAAACAAAACTAAAATTATCATCATAAAAATATCATTAAAATAGAAGAATGTGGAGTTTCAGTCATTTGCAGCTCAAAAAAAAAAAAAAAACGATTTGGAAGAGTGTTTTTGCTTATTTAGATTCAAATTATAATTCAAACTCTGCTTAAAACTATCAGAAAATTACTAAAAAGTTGTAAAATTCTCTGTCCATGCAGCAAGATCATTTTCATTTAATTCCCTCTAGACCAGAATTAAACAGTTTCCGAACTCAAAAGTCGATAATAAACCTGAAAACGAGATGAAGAACCTGAAATAAGTTTGAAAATCTTGTGAAATTTGCAGTGTTCATGACATCACGAGGTGGAACGGAGCGTTTTGAGCTTTGGGGAAGTGAACAGACTGAATAAAATGTTACTCAAACATGTGTGCAAGAAACAAAACACAACTCCAGGTCATTTTTTGACTTAATTTTGCATAATATCAGACTTTTACTTTGCATTTCTTCAGATCTTAACGTTACTTTTACACAAATCGTTTTGGAAACCATCTACACAAATAAGCTTGTGTTAGATTTTGGATTTGTACAGCGCTTACAGTTTTTTTATTGGCCATTATTTCCCCCGTGGAGAACATCTGTCAGGCTCGCACCTGCCGCCCCTGCCAGCGCTCAGGATAAACCTCTTTGGCGTTTTCCATCTCGGAATAAATCAGAAGCCGTCGCGTTCGTGTTCGAGACAAGAGCGACTTCATTTCTCAGCCGCGGTGTGAATAAACAGCACCTCGCGGCTTCCTCCAGCTCCGCTCATAATATTTGGATGTTTCTTGTCACAGTTCCATAATTTTTATATTCTTGTCAGGTATTTTTTCATATCTGCAAAGCTCTACAGCCCCCGAACCAAGACTTGTAGATGTAGAAAGACTGCGATGGTGCGTTCGAGGAATTCTGTCATAATGGGAGGGTTTCAGGTTTGAGAATTCATATTTATTTTTGCGTCAGTGGCCAAAAAACTCCATCTGAGTTAAATAAAAGGCACTGGAGCTGATTGTTACTTTCTTAAAAATGTGAAAAAATAATACAAACTAGCACCAATCATAATATTTAGACTGCTTTGTCACAGTTCCACATTTTTTATATTTTGTCAGGTATTTTTTCATATCTGCAAAGCCCTACAGCCTCCTGCTATGGTGTGTTTGAGGAACTGCCTTATAATGGGAAGGTTGCTGGTTTGAATCCCAAAGGAGTTCATATTTTTGTTGCGTCAGTGGGCAAAAAAGTCCATCTGACTTAAGTGAAAGGCATTAAAATGTGCTCTACCTCATTTTTACTTTCTTAAAAAGGTGAAAAAATAATTCAAACTTGCTCCACTCATAATATTTGGACTTTTTGTCACAGTTCCACATTTTTTTATATTTTTGTCAGGTATTATTTCATATCTGCAAAGCTCTACAGCCTCCTGTAATGATGCGTTTGAGGAACTGGGTCATAACGGGAAGGTTGCTGGTTTCACAATCCAAAGGTAGTTCATATTTTTGTTATGCCAATGGGCAAAAAACTCCATCTGTCTTAAGTGAAAGGCATTAAAATGTGCTTTAACTGATACTTAATTTCTTAAAAAGGTGAAAAAAATAATATAAACTCAACTTTTTTTGTCAAAGTTCTGATTTTTTAAATATTTTTTTGTACTTTTCATTAAAAATATGCTGTCCCTGATTTTTACAACCTTTAAAAATTTGAATAAACTACACAAACTTGTACCAATCATAATATTTGACCTTTCTGTGTCACAGTCTACTTTTTAAAAATATTTTTGTCAGGTATTTTTTTTCCATTAAAAATGTGCTGTGCCTGATTTTTACAGCCTTTAAAAATGTGAATAGACAATACAAACTTTCACCACTCATAATATTTTGACTTTTTTCGTCACAGTTCCACATTTTTTATATTCTTATCAGGTATTTTTTCATATTTCACATTTTTAAGGCTTGTTTAGCTGTAAAAATAAGGAAAAAAGAGATGCTGAAAGAGTGAAATGGTGTGTTTGAAGAATTGGGTCATAACGGGAAGGTTGCTGGTTTGAAAATCTCGAGGTAATTAATATTTTTGTTGTGTCACTTGGCAAAACACTCCATCCAACTTAAGTGAAAGGCGTTAAAATGTGCTCTACCGGATATTTACTTTATTAAAAAGGTGAAAAAAATATTGAAAAAAACTAGCTCCAATCATAATATTTGGACTTTTTTGTCACAGTTCCACATTTTTTTTATATTTTTGTCATTTTATTCATTAAAATGAATGCTGTACCTGATTTTTACTGTCTTAAAAATGTGAATAAACAATACAAAATAGCTCAACTCAAAATATTTGGACTTTTTTGTCACAGTTTCACATTTTTTACCAGGTATTTTGTCATATAAAGCCCCCGAAACCAAGGCTTGGCTGTAAAAATAGAGGAAAAAAAGAAAGAAGAAGAAATGGTGTGTTTGAGGAACCGGGTCATAACGGGAAGGTCGGTGGTTCGATAATCCCAAAGTAGTTAATATTTTTGCTGCGTCATTGGGCAAAACACTCCATCCGACTTAAGTCAAGGGCACTGGAAGGCGCTGTGCTTATGTTTTACCTTCTTAAAAATGGAAAAATTTACAGTCAGCACCAGTTTGCAGTCGTCCAAAGTCATTCCTCACTTGCCTTTTGTATTCCAAGAGTCCTAATGATTCAGTTTATACGAGCTTTTCAACGACTAGCATGCTAAGAGCTCACTTCCTGATGCTAAAAACGCTCATAAGCTGCTCACAAAAAGTCTGCAATTTCTCTGTATGTCTTTGTGGAAATGCTGAGAATTGCATTGCCTTGAATGATGAATAATGTGGTATTAAACTTGACGTCACCAGGCCAAGTTACAGGTCAAATCTGTGGAGAGGCGAGCCCGTTTACACCAAGAACACGTATGTCTCAGCTGATATTTGAACAATAAAACCAACTCCATTAAAACAGATTCATTTAAAAGGTCCATATTACTTTTTTTTACGGTCAAACTCTTCAAATTTAGCCTACTTCTCTCAAACTGAAAACACTCTGTTCCACCTTGTGATGTCATATGGTGATACAGAAGGGCTCCGCTGTGTTTTTAACCTCCAAACTATTGTATTGAATCATTTGGATGATTTTATGATTTTCATCATTTTACTTGACAAGTTCTCTTAAAATAAACTCCCTCTAGACGAGAATTAAACAGATTCCAAACTCTCAAGTCAATAATAAACCTGAAAACGAGATGAAGAACTGGAAATAAGTTTGAAAATCTTGCGAAATTTGCAGTGTTCATGACATCACGAGATGGAACGGAGCGTTTTGAGCTTTGAGGGTGTGAACAAACTGAATAAAATGTGAGAATGAAGCAAAAGGCAACTCCAGGTCGGTTTTTGACTTAATTTTGCGTAATATATTGGACTTTTACTTCCCATTTCTTCAAATCTTAACGTTACTTTTACACAAATGTTTTCAAAAGCCATCTACACAAATAAGCTTGTGTTAGATTTTGGATTTGTACAGCGCTTAGTTTTTTTATCAGGCATTATTTTCCCCGTGGAGAACATCTTTCACGCTCCACACAGCAAAAGATAAAAATTAGTCTTGAAAACTACCGCTTCGTGACATCACAAGGTGGAACAGACCATTTTGGGCTTTGGAGATTTAGACCCGAATAACGCAGGTTTACTCAAACATACGTGAAAGAAACAAAACACAGCTCCTGATATGTTTTTGAGGAGGTAACGAGATTCTAACAGGTCTAAAAGCTCAATTCTGCGTAACATATGAGCTTTAATGCCATAACGCGGAACATTCCAAGCCAAAACCAACAACGTCTCCATGGAGTCGAGCACACAGTGAACCCGCCTCTTCGGTAAAGTCACGTGACGCGCCTCTAAACAGATTGCGTTCACGTCTATAAGGCAATTTCCAATGTTCAACTGTGAATTCAGGCGGTGGGACCAAAGCGAGCGATGAAAAGCTGTTACAGAAATATTTTAGAGTGATGAAAAACCTTCTTGGTGGAGGCCATTTTTCTTCAATTGGACAGAAAGTACAGAACAGATATTCTCTGGCAGAGCTGTCGAGCGGCTCTGAACAGAATGAGAGAGGCATTATGGGACTGGAGAGCTTTCTAATAGCCTTTTTTGTCTGCCCAGCCCATTTTTTTTCCAATACATGGAGAGTCTGACATGTTTTAATGACCATATATAGGGCCATATTTATTTTATTTTATTGTTTTATTGTATTATTATTATTATTATT
>JACN01112077.1:0-14305 GCA_000787155.1 Scartelaos histophorus | reverse complement strand
AAAATGGATAAGAGACAAGACTTTTGTAAGGGACTGTAAGTAGTTCTTTTCAAATACTGGATTGAGAACTTGTGTTGAAGTTTAAACTTACATGATGCTTACATTAACTGGATAGAGTCTAAAATTGTAGTAGTATTATTAAATATTTTATTTATTGGCAACACAATTTGATATTCAAATAAGTAAAGTGGGACCAATCAGATATAACAGACTCACCATGTTTTCTTCACATTTACTCTGAGGAGCTCCCTGCGAGTCACTTTTACACCTTTTGTAGCTGCTAACCTGAAAATACAATGTACAATAACTTCTGAATAGTGAAACAAACTTAATTTACCTCAAATCTGACTCTAGATCAGACTTTGTGCTTATCTGCATAGTTATAACTTAGCATATAATCAATCGTGTGCTTCAATTGATTGATAATTGATTGATAATCTAATGTGATCTGTACTCACCAAATTGTGGAGAAACAGCCAGAATTGCGTTGAAGGACATTAGGATAGTAAAACATTTTGAATTCCTCTATAAATAATATAAAAGTGATTGATGAGTGAAAACCGAATATTTCTGGTCGATCTAAAATGAGAAACAAACTTAATTTACCTCAAATCTGACTCTAGATCAGACTTTGTGCTTATCTGCATAGTTATAACTTAGCATATAATCAATCGTGTGCTTCAATTGATTGATAATTGAATGATAATCTAATGTGATCTGTACTCACCAAATTGTGGAGAAACAGCCAGAATTGCGTTGAAGGACATTAGGATAGTAAAACATTTTGAATTCCTCTATAAATAATATAAAAGTGATTGATGAGTGAAAACCGAATATTTCTGGTCGATCTAAAATGACAGCACAGAATGACCCGATTTGCCGCCACACACGAAATTGGACCAATCAGATCACTTAATTTAAAAATTAAAAAACAAACAATGCTGCGTTTAAATTTAGTTTGTGGGAGGAAAGAAAACACTCTCCATTAACCTGTGGACTTGTGCGAACTCATTTACTGTTAAAACATTCAGAGAAATTGGATATTTACAGGTGGCTGACTGACACACTAATCCAGTCACTGTACTTCTCATGACGGCTTTAATTGGACACATTACCGCGGAGGTCTTGCTCTATCTAAACGTAACAAGTAAACAATGAAACCCGAGGAGCTGAGGAATTCCCACTGACCGTGAACCGCCCATTCCTCCTGATTCTCCAGCGTGTACGTCACTGTAAAGGCACGTGCTTTTTAGGAGTGTCACGAAAGCCTGAAAGAAAGTAATCTAGCAAGTTTACGTAATGTTTCTAAAACTATCTTTCTGGCGAGTTGTCTTGCCAAGTAACTTTCTTATCTAAGTTTAATATATCCAATCCACTTTATTTATATAGCACATTTCATAAACAAAAGTTTCCAAAGTGCTCCACAATACAAATGAAACATGGCTCTCTAAAACTAGTCATATCAAATAAGTTAAAATACCAATAAATAATAAAAAGCTAAAAAATATAAAACTAAATAAAAGACACAGAGGACCATGTAGCTTACGCAGTGTTAAAGCCAGAGAAATCAATATAATTGGTGAAATAATCTTATTTTAATTATCTGATATTTTATACCCTTGCCCGTTGCATATTTATTTTACGTCCCCAGGAAGGCGCCTTCGTGTTTAGTGTAATGTGGGTAAACTTTTCCTGAAAAAACAACAACAACAAAAGGTTATTTTTTAGTTTATACGTTCGGATTTCAGCAACAACCACGTGGACGAAACCAACATTTCAAGATTTTTTTTATTTTTATTTTTTAACCGAGGGAAAATGTGACGTCAGCCTTTGAGGAAGTGGTGAATGGTTTTTGCCCACGCCCCTCTGAAGGGAGAGGCGGAGGAGGCATGAGCCTGGGCTCCGAGCGAGGGCGAGCACACAAGAGCCAACTACAGCGGGACGACACGAAGAAGGAGAAGGAACCGACACCAGACACAGCATTCATCTTGAATATTTGCACATTTCCACACGCTATTCCCTTTAAAACATGGCGTATCACAGTCCGTACAGACCCCCGCCGCATATTAACCACCCGCCTGACCAGGGCTTTCTGTGGAATATCTTTCAGAGGTGAGTGGTTTCGTTTTACTTCTGTCAAACGCTGTCAGATTATATTGCAGACAGAAAAAAACATATGGTTGAAATTATCGATAAATCTTTGCTTTTTCTCTAAGACATTTGGACTTACAAGTTACGATCACGAACAAGACTCGTGCTTTATAGTGAAATAAGTGATTTATCACACGTAAGGTTATTGTGTCAATTGGCTTCCCGGATATAACCTAAACCTACTCTTGCTTCATCTAGGTTACTGTAGTTCAACAGCAAATCTGATGTAATTTACCTGTTTTCACTTATCTACGTAAGACTATTATTATATCATTAAAGTACTAGCAGCACTGTGTACTCATGCTTTAGTACACACTTGCATGCAGTCATGGGATAGGTTAAGTCACTGTTCAAATACAATGTGTATCAGTTCTGTGTGCAAGGAACTCCAGATGCCCTTGAAAAGCTTTAGGCAAGTTTTCAAGTATCTAAAAATATCCTTAATGAAATGGAGAAAATAGAGTTAAAGTCACTTGATAAAACTTCAAATTGTGTGCATATGTTGAATATTTGTGTATACGGGCAACATTATTAGTCTCAGCCTAACCTTGGCACTGAATGAATGGAGTCTGTAGTCATCACTTCTCATAGTCTCAAATCCAAAGTGTGCGTCAAGATAGACTAAGGCAATATAGGGAATTGTTGTTTTGGCCTTTGGTGATAGTAAGTATATGATATATGCGTTATGTAATACTGCAGAGGATTTTTCCTTCTGCTTTGCTTTCTCACAACATTGAAATGCTGCAGGCATCAGTGCACGCTTTGAAACACCCTAACAAATTATTTATGTGAAGGAGTGGGAGCAACCTCTGATACACGCTGTATATTAATAGGTCTTATTTTTTGTGTATCTCTCAAAAATAGAAGTGGTCCGACAGAGAAGATGTAGGGCGAGCAAGCGGTGTGACTTTGGGCAGGTTGTCCGCTGCTTCTTGGTCACAGTTTGACAGAGCGGTGCTGGAATCCCCTTTGGTCATGTGATCTCCGAGTCAATAGAGCACAGAGCTGGAGCTAGAGGCCTCTTAATCTTTGTATGCTATAAACATACACCTACTAACCTATGACTCACCATCACACTGAGAAACCAATTTGTTTTAATCCAGTTGTCTTGTCGCTAGCCTTTCTAATTATGTAACACTAACCCTTAATTTTCTCCCATAGGTTTCTACTGAGCACAAACAACCCCTTGAGAATTATTTCTTTAATAGATTTGCAGTCGTTAACAAATCAGTTGTTGCTTTTTAATAATGTTAACTCTCTACATCTACATCAGTCAACTTGCTGTTAATTTAGACTAAACTATGACTATGTACGGAGCCACTATTTATCTATAAATCTATATTAAACCGCTGCTCTTTTTCCTGCTGGATGTCAGTGCCAATCAATTTGATGTAAATAGTGCCATGTGTAGACTCCAGCTCCCATAAAGCTTACTTCTAACATGTACTTGATAGATTGGCACTAAATAATTCATGACTAAGTCAGATTTTGACAGTTCTTCAAACTATGACGTTGGTATGACAAATATGTTGGTGCTTTGCCTTTTAGTGCCAGATTAGATGTTCATGTGTGTGTAGATAAGATTGTTGCTATGTGAAATACAATGGTTGTGTCACTTATATCAGTTCAGTTGTTTCAACATCTATACCTACTAATGTGGTCAACTGATACTGGAAAACACAAAGCATTTTTGGATTGTAAATTGGGTAATTGTGAATAGATTTGAGATTTAATATATGCACGAGTTGTAAACCCAGAATTCAGTTTATAATGCACTTTTTAAATGTGTCCGTAAACAAAGTATTAACGATTGAGAATAAAAAGAATCATTAATTTCAGAACAGTCTGTGGAAGTCTAAAGTAAACTACAAGGTTGGCTAAATTCATAACTGTAATCCAATTTTTATTTGGTTATGATTACAGTTGCAACCCCAAACTTTTTCTATATGAACGTTGCAATTGCATCCATATCTATAGCCGATATAATGCATGTTTTTTCTGCAGTTGGAACTTTCCTCTCGTAGCTTAGCTGTGATGACGATACAAAGGCGTGTTTATGTGGAAAGTTGAGGCAGACTTTGTGCTCCATTTCTTATTCCAGCCTCTGCTCATTGGAAACAGTGAGTGAAACATGGGAAATTTTGAATGGCCTCCACATATGCTTTGTATTTTAAGCTTTCCTACTGCACTACAGGCTAGTTTTGTTTTCGAAGTGTGAATAACCAGATGGCTTACCGATTTGCTGTGGGCCTAAAGATGTTTTTTATCACCTCGCCTAATCCTGCCTTCACTGGGATAAAACCTTCACAGAAAAATACAAGGTTATACAGAAAAAAGCAATACTGTGTGTGCATTTTTGGGTTAATCAATCAATGTTTGGTAAAGGCTGGGTGCCCTTGCTGATGGTACAACTTCCCACCTTTTTGCAATAAAGCGTCCCTTATGCAGTAATGTTTTCTCAAGTTGGGAGAGCAAGCAGCCAGTTAACCTCTGCATCTGCATGTTTATTTTACTATGGGGAAACTCAAGCTACTAACACTGACAGACAGACTTAAGTCCACATTAGAAAGCCACTAAGTACGCACTAGTCTGGTTCTGCGTTTTTCAATGGGGGAATCCCTAACCGATCAAACCCCTCCCATATGTTTTCTCTGTACAGGAATTTGCTCTGTGTTCGTGTGTGTGCTGGAGTGGACTGGTCGGGCCGGAGTAGTTGCTAAGGAACAACTGAGTCACGGGTGGTTTTTGACCGCGCTGCATTCACAAAACCCTGTTATTTTTGGCACTGACCAACCTCTCCAATGTAAAGAATACACAAATCTTGACCTATTTGGAAAGCACACAAGGTCATGGAAGCTATTATTGCTTGAATGTAAGGTTATCAGATAGGAAACATAATTCAAAGGCATATGCTGATGATTTTGGTGTGGCACTGTCATAAATCATACATAACTTTACTTAGTGCGGTAAGACAGAAAATAAGGAAGTGACTTAAAAGTGCACTGTGTAACTTGTCTGGTTGAGGGTCCTTCTCCTGCTTGTCTCCATGGCGACGTGCCTACAATGTTCCACAGTATGGCCATGAACTTCTGAATCTCCATGGAGGCTTGCGAGCCAAATTACAGGTTAGGTTTGTGGTGAAGCGAGCCCATTCACAGTAAGAATGGATATTTTGTTATTATAAAGCTATTTTGAGCAATAAATAACAGCAGTAGTTGAATAAATGCAACATAGATTAATTTTGTGCCACAAACCAAAGTATTGCCCTCTTCAAAACGGGTACACAGTGCACCTTTAAGTATTTAAGGATTTTTTCAATATTTATTTGATTAGAAATGCCATAAGATTGTATTGGCCAACTTTCACAATTCACACATCTGCAGGGGCAAGTGGAACTGGTTGCACTTGTCTTATTATGGCAGAGGGCTCTGTTTAATATAGTCTTTTTCCTTATTTAACATAACATTTTTTACAGTTTGCCCACACTGTTCAGCTCTGTGTTGTATGTAAATAAGTTTGTAATAATAACGAGCTATTTGATCGGCAACTTGATGAATTTTATCAACTCAAGTTATTCAATATTATCTTTTTTATTGCCACAATTATCAACAGTGTAGTTTCCAGTTATGTGATGAGACGAAATATTGCATTCAACCTTTCACTTTTATATATTAGTATTATTTTTACAATTGGAATTTAGCCTTTCATAGTTCATTCCCCAACCTTAAATCTTGTTGGAGTGGTGTAGTTTGATTTTATCCTCACAAGATCTAAATCACAGTGTTAAAATGCTACACTACACCATCTGTAATCTGACACTTCGCGGGCGCCATCGCATTAGTTTCACTTTGGTGTCCTGGGATCAAACCTCACGCTGATATTTGGCCTGTCACATCTCAGGGGAGCAGCGAGCCTACAAATTTCCACTCATTGACTCTCTATTCAATCCCCGTAGTGTTGAAACTTGAACGCGTGCGAGCTGGGTTTAAGTTACAAATGGCGAGTGGCTTGTTGTATTGTGTTGTACCCGCATCTTTTGTGTCTGGAGAGAGGGAGCTTGCGTGTGAAGTGGGATCTAATCTTTGCTTTCTGTCCCCAGGGTTGACAAGGACCGCAGTGGAGTGATCTCGGACTCAGAGCTGCAGCAGGCCCTATCAAATGGTGCGTATCATTTCCGACTGTGGCTAGCTGCCTTTCTTCTGTTTAGTAACGTTTAACTGTGGCGTTCAAGTGTCCTGACCTCACCGTGTAAAACCTCGTTCTCTTTTACATAATCCACCTGCCTCAGTAGCTCATTAAAGGTGCAACGTGTAACTGCTGGTCTCCATGGAGATCTTTTTACACAGTGTGGCATTAACTTCATGGAGACAGATCTGTGGAGAGGTGACCCCACTCACAGTAAAAATGCAGATTTAAAGGGCCAATCCTGTGCTATTATATCTGTTATAATGTTGTTTCCTCAGCAAAAATATATATCAACCAATTTCTACTAATCAAAGGTTAAAAAGTAGCTGTTAACTGGAAAGCTGCCATTACAGGGTGAAACAAGGCATTATGAGTTTTGTGATGTAGACAGACTAATAATAAAGGGTTAATACAACCTATATGAGTGAAATAAAACACAATTTTAGGTATGTTTTTGATGAGGAAACAACATTTTAACATGGCTTTAAGGTCACAAACACCTTTAGGTTATTTCTGAGCAATAAAACAACAGTTATTGAATAAAGCCAGACAAATAAGTTACACAGTGCACCTGGAGCATTTACTAGACTTTATACTGTACTGCCATTTTGAATAACTTTGAATTAAGCAACTGTTAAGAAAACAGTACCATTATAAGTTGATTCGTAACTACTTGAGAATACTCATATACTCATATATAAAAGTGAATGACTAATCATTAAACACTAAACTAAACCTGGACTAGACCGAGACCAAACCAAGTCTACATCAGGATTAAGCAGGACAAGTGTAAACGACCTCAAGGGACCAGTGGTTTATTGATGCTATAATTCCACATTAAAGCGTTTTAGTGCCTCTTTCCAGACAATTACTTCAGGAGTAACTGTAAGAATTCAGATGTACTTATTCATTATGTCGCTATCAGCGGACCTCAGATTGAACCAAACTTCAGATTGAACCAAACTGTTTAAAACTAAATATCTTATTTTTTGAATTGTGAAAAGTAGTAGTTTCAAAATATTGCGTATAACCATAGACTGTATAAATAAGTGAACTTAGGAAGTATAACGTCACCCAGAGCGTTTAGCTCCTTTCAAATGAATTTGAAGCCCTGTTCCATATTAGGAATAGGAATTTATTAATGGACAAAATTGCAAACATTTTAAGACCAAAATGGTGATTCACTGCCACAGTTTCATTCTAAAATGTGAAAACTACTTCCACTGAAACTTGACTCTTGCAATAGTAATATTTATTGCACATAAGAAAACATGGGAGTTTCACTACACATACATTGACTAAAAATAACAGTATAATGATCTTCATAGAGGGCATCCTGTACCCGTTCTGACAGTGATTGATGGCTCGTGCATAATTATTAATGAAGACCCTCTTGTACATCCATAAGTGGTTGTTACCATGGTGAACTGCTGATGGGTGACTTTTCAGTCTATTAGCCCAGTCTTTTGTCATTGAACAGATAAGAAATAATAGCTTCCATGCAGAAAATGCTACCTGAACAACCTTATTATGAGGACTCAAAACCTATACTCAATATACCATAAGTACTGCTACTTCAAAATATAAGTACTCATGAATTTAGAGGGGCAATATTACAACATTTTTTGATCTATTGTATAACGTTGTTTCCTCATCACAAACATAGCATATTTTGTTTCATTTATGTATGTTTAACACCCAAACCCCACATACCAGTATTTAGAGAGAACAGAAAACACTCTGTTCCACTACAGAAAGTGCACCACTGTGTTTTTAAACTCCATACACTTTCACTAGAATCATTTGGATGATTTTAGCCCCGGAATTGCCAATTTCTACTAAACTAAAGGTAAAAGGTTAACTTGACACCTACCCCTTCATGATATCACATGGGCAGAACAGAGCATTTTGAGCTTCGGAGATGTAGACAGACTTATAATGCAGGGTTACATGTGTGAATGAACCTGCTAACTAAGAATGTACTGCTAAGATTTCAAAGTAGCCTACATATCTAACCTTACTTCTAATGATGACACACTTGAGCCCTATTGTGAGAGCTCTTTTTGAACTCTGGAAACTCGGTAATTATAAATCGAACAAAAAAGTGATTCTTGAAGGCCGCTGTGTCTTTGTGTGAAAAAGTGAAAATTGACTTGAAACGCCCCCTCGTAACCCAGGGATTTCAGCCGCTGTGATGGAAGTGCAATTGCTCTTAATCTTGTGGAGCTGAAGAGGAGGATGGTTCAAACAGGATTAGGTTCACTTCTCGTCTGGGTGCAGATAGAAAAATACAGGGCACTTGTGATTCAGCAGGCAGCCTGACGAACAGCGTAGAATAACGATACAGGTCACTCTCCATGCTAAGGCTATACAAAGGATTATAGGGTTCACCCATAGACTCCAGCAATTATTACATTACATTTGGTTTCAAAATACAATCTTTATTATCTAGAAACGATTGATTAAACTAAAACTAAACAAATATTTGGAGTAAGTCATATTAAGATGACGATTACATCAAATCATGTTTATAATGCAGTATTTAAATATAGGGCAAAGGATTGTAACCAGATCTGAACCAGTCCAAAAAATTGCTGGAACTAACAGTGAGTGACGACCTAACCATATCAAAACTGAGACCAAAGATGGAACTGAATGTGAACTAAACTTGGACTAAACCAGGATTAAACCAGGACCAGACCAAGTCCACACAAATAATAAACTAAGCTCAAACTAAGACTAAATCTAGTGAGAATGCAACTTAGTCTCAACCAGGTCGAAACCAGGTCGAAACCAGGTCTAAAACAGGACTAACCCCAAGTGAAAAGCTAGACTAAAACAGGGCTAAATGTGGCTTTCACTTAAGCCTGGACTTGAACTTGCTTCATAGTTACAAATGAGTTTTGACATAGTTCACGGACTTACTTCTTGACCTTGCTCTATATTTGCATAAAGTAATTTAAGATTTATGATGGAACATTTTGGCTTAGAACATTGGAGATTTTAGCAGCCGATAATGTTTGCCTTCTCATTAATTTCTGAACATGTTCCCATAGAATTTTTGGCTGAAAATGTTCTCAAAAACCCAAGCAGCTGTGCAAAGACTTCAGAACAGATCACTCCTCTTTTTGTGGACTTAAAATGAAAGTGGAAAACCAGGGACAACAGCAGCCGCCACGGAGAGAAAGCACTTATCCAACGACGCAGTGGTTTGGCCAGGCATACTGATGAGACCGTTAGTGTCTGTGAGCGTGGGGACGTGCTGCCAGGCCTCAGATCTACATGAAAGGATGTGGGACTGATAACATTGAGGTTAATTGTGTGAAATAGGATAACTCCGAGATTAAATATATGAAATGTGATCTCACCCTTTTGACGATATGCTATTTTGGTTATAATTCTTCAGTATAATCAACCTTTTTAGCATATTTGATAAGACAGTTTGTAGTAAAAGGGGACTGTAGGTGAGTTTGTTATAAATTAAAAAGAAAATAATCCAAATCAGCCCTTTATATATTAGATCCAAAATATTGGCAGATCTTCTGTTGCTCTGTTCTAACAATCGGCATATCAATTATTATATAAAACTCTAAAGATCTTCTGTTGCTCTGTTCTAACAATCAGCATCAGCCCTGAAAAAGCCCATATCAATTATTATATAAAACTAACATTTAGCTCTAGAAGTCAGCCCAAGTATGTTACAGACAAATGGAGCTAATAAGATATATACTCTTCAGTCATTCTTAAAAAATACCTTTTCCAATGTTTTCCTTTCTCCTATTGATTCCTATTTCTCCTATTGATCACTTGAGGCGCTCTTCTGGGTAATATAAACTTGCATACATTATGGTATATTGCCCACTCCTATTTTATTGTATAATCAGTAGCATCATTAGTATTCTGGTCTCTCATGTCTCCTCTCAAGAATTTATGCTGGCATTTAGTTTTTTAGGAAAAGGATCTAAGGAAAAGGTTTAAGAGCTGGCATTTAGTTTTTTAGGAAAAGGATTGGGTTTAAGGAGCAGATAACTTATATTTTGATGCGTTTTTGGCCACATTGAAGGACCATCTGCTTAAAAAAAATCTGTTAAGAATCTGTGTTGTTACAAAATGAGGGCAAATATAACAAATACCAACTCCAGCCAACTGGTAAATAAACAAGTGTAATTAAAAGTGCAACTGTGGCCCATCTGGTGTTTTTAATGGCTCCCCTTGCCATTGTGCCATAAGGAATTCACTCCTTCTAATCCAGGGTTGGCGTGACGGTATATTTTTTTGGGAAATGTATGCTTTTTCCTAGATTGTCTTGTTTAACTTACAAGATAAAAGTTCATTCTGATGTAGTTTTTAGCTTGTCACGTTTATCTTTATTCTTTTTTTTAGTGTTTTAGGTCAAATGCAAAATATATAATACACTTTGAACCTTTGAAACACCCATAGTATTACCCCAAATAGCTCCCTTGCCTGTGTTTTCAATAATAAATGTGCTTAAGTTGGCTTTTCCTCGCCTTAGCGCTCCCCACGGCACAGCTTGTTGTGGCAGGTTTTCTTAGCGTTGTCTTGGCCACTTCATTAAACTCAGTGTGATATGAAACAGAGCCAGTGGAGCAGGACTGCGTTGTGCTGTCCGCAGTCCCCTCGCTAAAGCCAGCAGGCCCGTGTGAAGGCTTTATTGACCTGAAAAAGGATCATCTATTTTACACGTTTATCTGCCCTTCTCTGGCTCCTCCCTCTTGGCGGTGCAGAGAGGCGGAGCTCCGGAGGCAAAGGACACAGTGCAGTTTGTGACAGAGTCAAAACTGCAGACTGTCTTTTTTGGTGGCTTTATTTATAAGCTGAGAAATCTGTTAGCCAGAGTTTCTCACAGGGGATCCTTGTTTGAATAATTTTATTTAAAACTTTTATTCTTCTAAATGACTACTTGTTGTGTTTTTCCCCTAAGAGGGTATTGTAAAAGCAGCACATAAAACTAGACTGCTGGGCGCTGTCTGCATCTAATGATAAGTATTTTATCTTTCACAAAGAGCCTGCACATTCCTAAAAATGCATGCATATGAACATTAACAATGTACCAAATGGGTTGTGAGCGTTAGGAACTCGATGAACAGATTTCAGCACTTACTTCCTGGTTTTGCATTTTCAAAATCAGGTAATGCTGCTTTATTGCAATGTCTTTGAAGTGGGTAGTAGTTACTTAAATATATCTTTGATCTACAGGAAGCAAAAGTAAAGTTTGATATACCATCGATAACCTTAATGTGTTTTCAGGGGCTGTATTTCATTTAGATGGTCTTTAGTTCCCAGTTGAAAGGTACATTACACTTTATGGTTAGTTATCGAGGCGTTTCATAAGGTTTGCTGGAGCAGAGCTTGTGCAGTCTTCTATTATTGACAGCTCTACAGAGGAAAACAAATCCAACCACTATTCACTTTCATATATTGACAGCAGCTGACCCTATGTGCTACCAGCTCATCTATCTTTACCTCCAACAGTTCAGTTAAAAATCATCGTAGTGAGTGTCTTTCAAATGTCTCTGATGTGGCTCCAAAAATTGCTGTTGAAAAATTGTTTTGGGAGAATGGATGTCCCTGAGCACAGTGTGAAGTGAACTCTGTCAGTCAGATATTGAATGTCCTAGAATGAACCAGTCTGTGGTTTTAAACTTCTGTAAATCAGTGGTGGCAGTCCAACCTCGTAAAAATGGTTGCTCTTTGAGTACCATCACAAAAAAGGTCAATGGCTGGTGGCATTATTCACCCTGACAGGTGTAATGTTTGTCAGGAGAAAGGACAAAAAGCCAAAAGGTTAATTTGGAAAGCTTGTGGACACATTATGATAAGTCTAAACATGCATGGATTTTCAATTTCAACATAGCCTGAAGTAAACCAAGTCTGAACCAGAACAAACTTTATTATTATCTGCTTTCTTCTTTCTTTCATTCATTTATTCATTTAGCAAAAACACAAACGGCCAAACACAAAAAATACAGTGTGTGTAATGTGTATTGCAGAAGAAGCTAACACACCACTGTGAGAGTCACGACTCTTGGTACATAATGCAACATTTCTGCCTCCTGCTTGACACCACTGAGATGTTGCTTTGCCTGGAATGTTCTACAGTATACCATTAAGTAGGGTTGGGCGATACCTCGATATATCGAATATCGAGATCTTTTTAAAACTCGATATGGATTTTGACATATCGTATATATCGATATAATGCTTATATTTAATCCTGCCGCTTCGCTTCTTTGCCTTCTCTGTTCTGCCCTTGTCGCTTTTCTTTTCTTCCTCCTTCCCTCGTGTGTCTCAACATGAGGCGCCTCAACAGGAGGAAACAACTCGTCTCTAAATGCCGAAAATTGGTGTTAACCAAAGCTTCTAGCACCACAAACCTTTTCTACCATTTACAGCTCCTTGTGCCCTGATAGTAGCTTTTTTTCCAGCAATGGTTTATGCAAATGAGCCGTGTGATTTTAACTTTTTTACACTTTACTAACTTTTTTACTTTTTTTTACAGTTTCTGTAAAACATTAACAAATGTAATGTAAAGTTTATTTATGCTGAAGATTTAAATGAAGAATCTGCTGCAATATTACCTGTACAATAGTGTTTGGAATCGTTGGGTTTGATCTGAGCAGTGGCTTGTGGGAAACCTCAGCTCCACCGCTGGAACATGGATCTATTAAAATAAGGAACCTCCGACCTTCCTCTGCCAAAGGAGCTTATGGTTATGGTCATCGTATGGTTAACAGAATTAATGCAAACATGAGCTTGACTTGACTGAGTTGTTTTATGGCAAAGAAGGTGATATGCATTATTTCTTCCTTTATTTTACAGTTAAATTATTATTTTTGTATACAGGGATTTTTTTTTATTTTTTATGTTGCAGAAGCAGTTCCTACATGAACTGCCGACCTCTTTGCACTTCATTTAAAAAAAGATCTTGAGGAATTTGGCATTTTTGTTTTTGCAATAGTTTGGGGGGTATTTTTCCCGTCCAGATATCGAGATATATATCGTATATCGAGATATAGAAAAATATATTGAGATATATATTTTTGCTCCATATCGCCCAGCCCTACCATTAAGCATATCTGTCTAGCGTTTATTTGATTACATGTGTTTTTATTGCTAAAAATACAGTGAAAGTACAGTACAACAACTTCTATTGACCTTCTGCCAGAAAAGTTTCATAGTGCACCTTTAAATGAGAAACTCCTGTAAGATCAGTCCAATCAGGCACCCTTTGTTTAGCTTTGTTCCCATCTCTTGTTTCCTCTTGTTACCTCTCCACTCTCCTCTCCAGAGACTACCAGCTGCCTGCTGTTTGCCCTTCACTTCGTCCTCCATCACTTCTACTCTATTTCCTCTGCCTCCTCTTCATCTCATTGTTGTGACTATCTGATAAGGCCCACTGTGTCCAATGCATTTCGAGGTTTATATTATGCAAAATTGACTCTTGTGAGCTTTAAGCCATAGTAGAATGTTATTACCAACGTAGTGTCTTGTTTCATTCACAGGTGATTGAGTAACCCTGTTGTTATTAGCCTGTCTACATCTGATCTCCAAAGCTCAGAATGCTCTTTTCAACCTTGTCATGTTGTGAAGTGGTATTTTTTAAGTTCACAGCTACATTTTACCTTTAGTTCAGTAGAGATTGGCAATTCCAAGTTCCAAGTGTTTTCAATCTCAGAGATGCCCAAATATGCTAAATATGCAGGGTTTATGTGTTAAACATGTGTAAATGGAACAAAACACAACTGCAGGTCTGTTTTTGATGAGAAAACATAACATTATAGATCAGAAAATAGCATAATATGGGTCCTTTAATACAGCGGTCCCCAACCCCCGGGCCGCGGACCAGTACTGGGCCGTGGGTCATTTGGTACCGGGCCGCACAAAAAGAATAAAAAAAATAAATGTCACTCTTGACGCAGGACCAGGCGCTCTTCTCGGTCACCGCTAA